>VDFB02156277.1:0-11760 GCA_007258455.2 Sequoia sempervirens | reverse complement strand
TTTCTTTGTCTTTTGGAAAATCGATCCCAGGCCATTTCACAATTTTCCTCCGCGAACAAAACCCATGTTTTGGAATTTTCAGAATTGATTTTTGATTTTTATATTGACACTTCCGGAGGCCATAACTTTTTACTCGGGTGTCCGTTTGAGCTGAAATTTGACGGGGAGTTGCGTTACGCGACAACGAGTGGATTTCCAACTGATTTCTTTGAAAGTCGTTGGACCCCATTTTGACCCATTTTCGGGGCCTGAAAGTTTCATCTTGACCCTCAAAATCCCAATTTAGTGTTTTTTTCCAACATTTTGAAAAATTGTTTTCGCTCATAACTCGAAATGCATATCTCACATCTGGGATGTTAGTTGGAAATTCATCCTATCTCTCCAATGGGTATTTCTCAAAAAAAATGGGACTCTCGCAAGTATATCCTTGAGGTTTCCTAAAATGGAAAAATTTGACAATTTTTGAAAATTGCCAAATTTGGAAAAATCTGCTTGTTAACACCTTACATCCCTTAAGCCCCGGAACTTGGTGTAGAATCAATCCAATCATATCCTTCAATAATTCTATTATTCAATCCAATCCTCATCTGAGCTTTAATCTTATCCCAATCTAAGCTTAACCAAACCCCTAATCTGAGCTTTCATCCATCTGCAATCAATGTCTTTGGATACCGAACAAAGTCTTAAGATCCCTCCCTCAATCTTTTTCAATTTTGTCCTATTCATCCATTCTAATAAATCCATTTACTCATTCCGTGTAACCATTCATCTACTTCGAACCTTCATCTATCATCTCAACACTTCATCAAACCTCCTATCATTTCAAACTCTCATTCCATAATCTTGATCAATCATTTACTCATTCAAAGTAATCTTCCACCTGTTCCCACCCTTCACCTTCTAGTTCCAAGACTCGGTCATCTATCCATCTGGTCACCTTTTCCTCATCCAAATCCTTATCCCTCTAGCCAATCCACCCAAACAATCTTTTTCCTCCCCCCATCCTCTCCTCTCTCCTCATCCCATCTCATAATCCCTTGTCATTGGTATCTACCTATAGGATTTTCCCCATGCAATCCAATGTCATCTATCTTGTCGTCATCACTTCTTCTTCTTTTATCTCATCATTCATCACTTCATCATTCACCTATTTGTCATCTCATCCTCCCAATTCATCTTTTGATGATTTGAATAACTATCCCATCCCTCCCTGAGCTTTGTTTAGTCACTATTCTCCAATCCAATCCAACAGGTCTATCTTGTTCTGTCGTGTCAGTTCTATCATTTTAACCCCTTATCTAGGGTTATCTCATCATCTTTCATCCATCCCTTGTCTGTGGCCTTTTATCGAACTACGAGGGCTCTGCGCTTCCACGTAGGCAAGGCTAATCTTTGATCGGCCCCCGAGCCCCTAGGTCTTTATGTTGTGTCAGTCCCATGTCTTGTCTCCCTCGTGTCGCGTCATCAAGCTATACCCTTGTCTAGCTGGTTCTTAACAAATGAAACCCACTTGTATCAACAAATCCAATCAGTTTTGAATATCCTATGTCATATCGATCTTTTAGCTTAGTATCCATCATCGGTCTCAACAGGATGCATCCTTCCTAACAGACCTCATCAATACCATCCATCCCCTTGATCCTATGGCAAAGGACATTTGAAGTTGATTGCAATTTTTTGTTGCTTTTGGCTTTTGTTTATCATTTGAGCTCCCTATCATCACTTGTCAAGGCCGCCATAATCCATCATATTATGGTGTGTTTTGATTGGTCAACATAGGGGCATATCTTGATCTTTTTATGTCTATTTTTGTCTTCTTGGTTTGTCCACATAGGTACCCACCAAGATCCCAGAGAACAACTGTGTTTATCTTTGGGGAATCCTTGTGTGCTTGTGGTTTGTTTTACGCCATTTAGACACTAATCCGCCTTGGTTCTTCATACCCTGGCTTCTTGTGTCTTATGCTATAGCAAAAATCAGTGCTCCAAAGATGGCAAATTGCATTAGGACTGCATTTCATTCTCCATTCCATCATTTTGCATATATCCCCCATCCATTCATCATTCATCCTTATCTCACATCTCTATCCAACCCCCATCCATTCCATTTAGCCCAAATCATCTAATCATATCCTTGGTCTTGTTCTCAGTCTTGCTACCAACTTTGACCCCTCATCCTCATCATCATCCATTAGTATCCTTCCCCATCCTTTTGGTGTTGTTTTGGGATGTATCCTTCCCTCATCAACAACACTTTCATCATCATCATCGGGAGGCAATTCTTCCCTATCCTTTAGTGGTGTTTTGGGATGTATCCTCCCTCATCAATACCACTCATTGGGATGTATCCTTCCCTATCCTCATTGACAACACTCCATCCATCATCACCCCATTTTGTCTTGTATCTTAACTGGGGCAACATCACCTTTTGAAATCCATTTGTGCTTCATCATCTTCATTTTGCATCATCTTCCTCATCTCCTTCATCACTCTCCCTTTGCATCATCTCATCCATTTCGAGAGCACACTCGTGTTCTCCTGAACCCGCATGTCCTCTCGAGGGGGAATCCTTCATCCCTAACTCTTCATCATTTTTCTTTTTTTTCCTCCCTCCTAGGCATCCCTTTGACGATTGGGGGCATCTTTCCCAATCTAACCATCTCATGCGGGTTCTATATTTTAATATTCTTTGAAATGATGCTGCTAACACCATCTCAAAGAGGGGCAAAATGTAGACATCCAGGGTTGATAATTTATCCAAATTAATTAGGTAATATTACTATTATTTAATTAATATCCTTAATTCTGCAAATCCTAAGGTATTTAATTAATAATTAAAATGCTTTACCCTCCCTTAACTTGCTTTTTTCCATCCAAAATGAATTAAATAAATGTACATTTATTTAATTCCTCACATGTCTCTTTCATCTAATCCTAATCCATTTCCTAATCTCTTCATTAAGGATGTGCACATGCCTAATCCTTGATTAGGATGTGTCACATCCTCCAACTTTTGCAAGTTGGCTTTTAATCCTAATTAGCCCCTAATTACTGATTAATTAAGCCTAATCATTTCTCGAAGGAATTTTTGGTCTTTTTTGTTCTTCGAAATTCCCCTCTTTTATATGTGAATTTTTAATTCACATTCCATCCTTTCAAGGCTTCTAGAACCTTGGACTTGTCACAATCTCCACATGTGACCAACCTTGGACTTGTCATAATCTCCACATGTGACCAAGTCCCACTGGAGCCCACCTTTTTACCCTCTAGATCATCCTAGGAATGTGGAATTTTTAATTCACATTTATCCCCAACCACCTTTCCTTTTCCCATGTGTGGATTTTTTGAGGAATTCTAAAATTCCTCAAATGTCCTTTCACTCCCACTTGGGAGACAAGAAATCCCTTTTTGTGGAAATCTCCTCTCCCCCCCAAGGTGCATGTCCTTTTTCCACCCTCATGTACCTTCTTGACAACTCATTTCCATCTCATCCTCCCTTGGCCACTTCACCCTCCACATGTCAAGATGTGAGGGCTTGTGGGTTCTCAACCCACCATAGCCCTTCATCTTGACCTTGTTGGATCAATCTTGACCCTTGAGAATTCAAGGACCTCTATAAATACCCCCTCTCAAGGCATTTGGGGACTTAGTCAATTTGCAACTACATGCTGCCATTTTGTGCACTCATCCAATTTTCAATCACATCCACTTGCATTTGCATCCAAGCACATAGTAAAGATCTTCAATAGAGCCATCAAGGAGCACACATCCTATCTTAAGCAAGGGCCAATCAAAGGAGTATCAACAACAAAGGAAGGTAAAACTATTTGTCTTGTGCTATCTACTTTCTTTAGTGTTTTGTCACTCTCTTTTGGCTAATCTTGAGGTGTCCTTGATATTTTGTTTTTCATATTTCTTAGTTGTTTTGCTCATTTAGAATAGCATAATATCAGGGTATACACCTTCTACTCTTCATTGTAAAATGAAGTACGTCTATGACAATATAGTTTACACACTTAAGATCGATCCTCAACCTAAAATTTTTTTGATTGTTGAGAAAGAAGGATGAGATCCTTTGGAAGCATTTTATCCATCTGAAAAAGTGGAAGTCAAGAAAGAAGAACACAATAAGAACATTGATAAAGTCACTAAGGTATTGGAAGACGATTGGGGTTCCTCAGATTTCACACCAACATTCATGGGAGAATACAAGATCATAAAAAAAGAGTTTGAAAGGGGAAAAGAAAAAGTGGTAATATCAACAAAAAATTTAAAACACAAAATTCAAAAGCATCCACCTTAACCACTTTAGAAGATCAAGAAAATTACATAACAAACTTTGACATTTAGTTGATTATGAAAATCCACCAAATCTGAAAGGAATGGAAAATTTTTATGGAAGAGGTTATGAATTTATGAGACAACTTGGTTATAGTGGAAAAGAATGTGGTGCTAGAGAACAAGGTATCCATGTCCCTATAGAACCTAACATGAAAGAAATAACTAGTGGTCTTGGTTATTTCCCATTGAAAGAAACAAAAGCATCAAAAAAGCCTTCACTTAATATCAACTCTTACAAAGGATTCTTCTAAACCAACTTTAACATTAGTTCATCCTGAATTGATAAACACTAGTGGTCTCGGTTATTGTCCTTTGAAAGAAATGAAAGAAACAAATAATTCCTTGCTTAACATTTATTTCATCACACAAAACACTAATGATTCGAATTTGATAGATTTTACACCATCCTATAAAGGAGAGTACAAAATATTACAATCTAAAGAGTCTTGTGTAGGTATGACATCTTGTACTAATCAAGAGATATCTTTGTTGCAAAATAAAGGAACATCTTCTACTATTGATCAAGAGAGTATCTTGTCGAGACTCGTCCAAGATCATTTGATATCTCTCCCTCCAATAACAAGAAATAAATTTTATTACAAGAGTTCATTTTGTGCATATCATAGAGTTCATGGTCATTCTACTAACGAATGTGAGGCTTTGAGTAACAAAATTCAACATCTTAAGGAGTGTGGTGCTCTTCCTTGTTTTGAAGTACCTCGTTCCTCTAGTTGATATTGATTTTCATGTTTCTCATCAACCATCTCAACTCACCCTTGTCTTGCACTTAGTGGGGGAAAGAGGTTAGGTAACAGGATACTTTGTGCCAAAGTGGGACACTTTGCGACAAATGTGGGCGCTTTATGCCAATCTTTATCTTTGTCCTCTTATGTCACTTGTTGATTATCTTTTTTGGCTAGGTGACCTCCTTCCATGTTTATATGAGAGCAAGCTTGGGATGTGACCGACATGCCTTAAGTTGGCTCGCATGTGATGTACTGAGTTATCTTTAGCATTGTATTTTTGGGGGCAACCCTTCCTTCCTATTTCATGACACAACTTATTTCAGAAACATATGACTTGGCATAGAATTTTCTGAGGAAAGATCTCATGCCTTAGGAGAAAAAAATGGCTACTTTAAAGCAATTTCTCACAATGATGGTGTAGCAACCACTTTAAAGTGGGGGCATACATCAATGACATCTTTAGGCATCTTTGATGGTGTGATTTTCTTTTTTCTTGTGACATGTCCTTTTCTTGGTGGTGTCATTAGGTTTTATGTCCTCCAAGAGTGCAATATTTCTAAGCATACGATCTCCCTTCGTGGCATGATGCGAATGAGGCATCCCATAAGTGGCAATTTGATATCCTTGACTTGTCCTCTCTTGGAGAAATTAGGCACAATATTCCCTAAGAATAAGACCTTACATGAACAAAACAAAATCCCCTTTAACAAAATTTTACATACATTCAAAAGCATTAACAAAAAGCATTGCATTGTGGTGCCTTATTGAAGTTATTAGGAGGATAGATTTGGTATGGTTAGTATGATGAAAAGACAACACACTGGCATGAATTTCTCATTGTATGGTGAGAAGCCAACACACTGGCATGACTTTCTCACTAAACCACCTCATTGGGATAACTCACCTAGTGGATAGAATGAGGTTCCACTACCCCAGAGTGAGCATACACATATTTTGGGATAACTCAGCTAGTGGAAAGATTGAGGTTCCACTACCCCAAAGTGAGTAGCACATGTTATGAACAAATAGCCCTGTTCCACATTGCATTGAAATGGTTGTGTTTGATCCTTTTTTTTTTCTTTATTTCTTTTGGCCTTTGACAGTGTATGATCATGTATCTTTGTTATTGCTGTATACTTAAGTGTCTTGAATGTCTACTTTAGTGTGAGTTTGACATGGGGTCATCCTCTCACTAAAGTGGGGGAAAAATGTAGTGATAGAAAAAGTATCCCTTTTCCTCACTTAATTTGGGAATAATTAACTTATAATTAACCTAATAATTGACTGAATTGTATATTGGATTAGTGTTGTAATGTGTTGTATACATTCACATTAATCTAGGTTCCCTTTTTAAACTAAATGTACTTAAATTGTACCTTGTTAAAGTGTTGTAACACACTTTCACACTTTTCTAGGGTTTCTTTTATTATTAGAGCCTAATGGGCCCCTTTTCAAATATAATGTACCTAAATTGTACCTTATTTATGGTGTTGTAAAGTGTTGTAAGACACTTTCACCGTTATCTAGGGTCTCATTAATTAATTATGGTTAATTAGAGTTAATTAGCCCCTTTAATTCAAATTTAGGTCTTATTTATGACACCTTCCAAAGGATCCATCCCAACATGCAATATTCAAATTGTAAAACATTTAATTTGGAAAATTTGAGGTCCTAGAAATTGGTGCTAGGACCCATTCACCTTTAGTGGTGAATGGGTCCTCCCTCTATAGGACCCCCCTTTCTATGCATATTTGACATGGGTTTTTGATTTTCTTTCACCCCCCGAAGGAAAGCTCCTAGAAACTTGTCCTAGGACCCATTCACCCTAGGTGGAAAATGGGTCCTCCCTTAATAAGGACCCCCTTTTTGAATTTAATTCTTGTGGGATTTTAATAATATTTTTTTCCATATCTAGTGTCAGCTTGAATTATTTGAATTTCGGGTTTAATCTCCAGGTTTAGTATAAATAAGGGGTTAATTCACATATTTTCATCGTAGACTTCCAAGAATTCATACATTATAGCAAGTTTGATTTCACAAGAGCATTACAAGAGTGTTTCAGAGGCATTTTAAGGGCAGATTAGTGAAGTCTTATTGCATCAATTCAAGATCATTTCATCATGTCAAAGGCATAATGCATTCTTGAAGCATGTTGTTGAGCTAAGATTATTGATGTAGCATTGGAGATCCATCTTGCAAGAATTGTTTCACATCCTATTTGAGATCAAGATCTACATTCTTCATGGCCACTTCATGTTAGATTGTAGATTTATACTCCAAGACAACATCAAAGGTATCATCAATTACATATTTCATGTTTCATTCTTCAATTTCATTGTTTCATCAATTGGTTTAATTACCTAAAAGGGGTTTGACCAAGGAAAACCCCTATTCACTAACAATCAACAAGTTTCTCTTCTCTTGAATTGTATTTGTAGATCTATAGGTTGAAGATCAAGTGGAGAAGAAGTTTGAAGCAATATTACAAAAGTTGTCTATCTGGAAAGTTGACCTTTATAGTGCAAGAAGATGAAATTGAAGCTAAAAATTTTATTACAGGTTTTTGGGTGCTAACAAACGAGGATTTGAGAGTGCAAACATCAAGAAAAATAACCTAGATCTCAGTTTCAAAAACCCTAACAGGGACCCATTCACTACTAAAGGCGAATGAGTCCTTTGTGCCCTAAAAATAGGCTTCTTGCAGCAAGGTACACCTCATTTTGAACTCTAAAAACTCCCTTCATAGTTGCTATAATAGTTAGGGTTAGTTTCTGATTGTTATTTGCATCATATCACACACACAATTGCATGTTTTATGGTGGAAGATTAGTGGTTCATCATCTTGATCAATTCACCCTATTTTCCCCATTGAACAATTGGAAAAAAATCATTTTAAAAATTAGAAACGCTTATATGAAAAGAAAAATGAAAAGGGGGATAAAAGTGAAAAAGAAATCCAATTGGGGTAGTGGGGCGTATTCTATCATTATCTCTTTCCTTGTATTTTTCTCTTGAAATTGCTTTCTTGGATTGTTTTCCTAGATTTGAGTGGGTGACTTGCTTGATTTGAAAAGTGAATAATCTTTAATAAAACTCAACCATTCTTGTTTGTGTATTGGATTGAAGGTAAGGGTTTCATATCTGTGCTTTTAAATTGAATTTGTTTATGCTTTTTCCATGCCCACCTTATGTGGATGTATATGACATCTTATTTCGTAGGAATGAATATTTTGTTGTATTGTTAAATTGAGTGAAATCAATTTAAATTCTACATTCATTTGTGATTTATACTTTATTGGTATTAATCTCTATTATGAATACGATAGGGATAAGCAAATGGGAATATGCATGTCCTATTCAAACCTCAATTTATGTGCCATACATTTTTATGTGTATTTAACTATGTGGTCTTATGCTATGAGGGATATATATTAGGATGGAGTGGAATCTAATGCCCATCCACTTGTATGGTGAGCATAGATGAGACAATGAGAGGTTGAGATAAAATATTAATAAAAAAGAATGGGAACTACATAAGTAAACATTAACAAAAGTTATCCATAAGAAATTTTTGTATGTCGAAGGGGATACATGGAAAGGAAATTGGACTAGTCTTACATTCCATTACCATTTTTGAGGATCTCCACGTATTGGAGGCATACTCCTCAACCTCCATGTAGCTTTTGATAGCTATGATGGCACTTCATTACTAAATCCTATATTAACCCTCTCCTTTTATGTTGGATTGTGAATCAGATGTATGCATGTGATCCCATAGTGTATGCTTTGATTAGTGTGTTCTTTCAAATCCAATATATATGTTTTTTCTTATTTGAAGAGTTTGATATCTTGTATTTTCTTGAGTTAGTCATGTGCTACACAAGTGGTGGTTAGTGTGTGTGTTGCATCACTACCTAGTTGGTTGCCTCCTAGTCCAAAGGGGTGGGCTTAAGGGTTACATATGGTTGGGAGATGTTGAATAATTTTTGAGGACTACAAAATCCTTTTGGAGAGGCTTAAGAGTGTGTGCGATAAGGAGTTTCATTCTTTAGTTTCGTATCTTTTTATTTTTTATGTAATTTGACGAAAATGTATAATTTGGGACATTGGAGTCCTCAATTGTAAAATTATAATTATTATTTAAAACTTGCTTGAGTTGGATTGTAATCTAGTCATGTAAGTGACGAGATATCTATCTTTAATTTTGGTATTAGTCTCAATTGCACATGGCATTTTGTATCATTTCTCACATATAACTATGTGATTATAAACACGATTAGAAAACCTAGTTTTATATTCTTGTAGAATGAACATGCAAACTAGTGTAAATGGAATTTATGTTATGTATAATTGATGTCATTGGAATGGTGTATTGGATGGTCAAAAGTAATATACTATGTGGTGGTTGTATCCCTAACTTTCTTACCTTTCCTATCACATGTGTGTAGGTGGATAGATACATATGGGTTTTTATAGATTTAAGGGTCTTTGTGAATGCGTTACTTTTCCTATCCCTTAATTTAGGTGGTGCTTGAGACACTTGCGAGTTATGGAAATTTTGGTGTTAGGAGTTGTGCTTAGTGTCAAGACAACTAGCCTAGAGTGAGTTGAGTGTGCCATTGGGTTACCTTATCTCTCTAGCCCTCTTAGCACATGATCTATAGATTTTTATGTTGTTCCACATCCTAGTATATGTGCTCTTTTGTTTGGTGTAAATTTAGAAATATTGAACTAGAAGGAAATTAATACAATCAAATTAGAAAGTTCCAATGAATGACTATGTAATGGTATATCTCGCACAATTACAACACACACATAGACATAAACACCAAATGTACTACCAAATTTACCCTTGGAAAACCCTTAGAGAAAAAAATGAAGCTCAAAAATATTTATCCACATATAATTAAATCCTCAAAAACATTACAGTTTGCCACAATGAGGCTTCTCATTTGCTAGGCCGTAACCAAAATGTAACAACAAGAATACATAAATGGATAATTGCCACACATGGTTTATACACACACATACCTCTAATCCTTGAAACACTAGTTCTAGAATTGTTGCATGGGCTTGAACCATAGGTTTTTGGCACCTTAGGACTCTCTAGGCTCTTCTAGGGTTTTTCACCAAAAAGGAAAGAGTAGGGCAAAAAATGTTAACTAGTTAACTCAAATTATGTTATGTATGATGTTGTTTAGGCTAAATGAAATGAACTAAATGAAATTAAGTGATCTATTTAACTGATTATGAATGCAAAATCTAGGATTTATGCTATGTTTGAAAACACAATGTTGTTTGTAAAGGGCTAAAAAGAATGAACAAAAATGCAAACTAAACCAAACAAAAGGCTGTTCTTCAGAACATGTGAACCTGAGAAATTGAAGAAGACTGGAAAACAATCTGGGAAATTGATGATGTCTGAATTTGAGCTGATTGGGACCCATTCGCCACCCTGGGCGAATCAGTTCCAGTTTTGGGCTTTTATGCACAAGCTATTTTCTATCAAACGGGAATCAGGATCTGCATCTGACTCAAAAATGCACCTCAGGAGGGACTCATTCGCCTTGCATGGCGAATCAGTCCACTTTTAAATCTCTGCAACTTCAAAATTCTGTTTTGCACCTTGACACATGCACAACAATTTCTAACAGAAACCCGACTAGGGATCTCAAAAAATTCATGCAAAATTATAACTTAAAATTGTTTGTCTAATGGGGGGTTTTCCTTGGTCAAACCCCAAGTTGGGTAATTAAACCTTGTATGGAGAAAAATCTACATAAAACCCTAGCTTTAGATGTGTTAAAGACTAGGAAGGTATGAAATATGACAAAAACCCTATTTTATTGTTCTAGAATAAGAGATGCAAAGATGATTTGTGTGATGCAAGATCTCAACCCTATAAACCTTACAACACATGAAAAATGGAAATGAAATGACATGCAAATGACAAACGAACAAAATGAAAACCTTAATTTGAAGATATAGTGAAAATGGAAGATGGAATCAATATGAAACCAAGTCCTTAGGTGTGATTTGGTGGCTAGTTGCACCTCCTCAACCTAGATTTATTCATGATTCACCATAGGAATCCATCATCAACCCTTTTCAATGTTGATTCTTGACAAAAAGAGTGAGCTTCAAGACCTGCAAAAACCCTAGTTTTCTGCCCTAAAACTTCAACTTTTTTTAATGAGACTTGTTGTAGAAGACTTGACTTTAGGAATTGCTCTTGAAAAATGACTTGAAATGAGTATTTATAAGCAACAACACCTTATTTTCCCATTATTTGGACCTAAGAGGCCGACATTCACTAGAAATTTAAGTTAAATTAATCAAATTCCTGCTCAAAATTGAATTTTCCCTCAAAGGGGACTCATTGGCCACCCTTGGAGAATGGGTCCCACCTGAGGGGACTCATTCGCCCAAGATGGCGAATGGGTCCCACTACTAATTTTTGAAGGTGGGTTTTCGGGGTATGAAAGAATTATGTGTTGTTTTTAAGGTTTTATATGATTTCTCAGGTAAAACGAGCCTCTAGATAAAAAATAATGGGTCTTAGGGGCCTATAAATGCTGTTTTAAAGTTTTAAAGGATAAATGATGCAAAGGGACTCAAAAGTGGGTCAAATTACATGTGAAATTCTCTCTTTTCTCAAGAGGGTCCAATTTTCT
>VDFB02156276.1:0-18380 GCA_007258455.2 Sequoia sempervirens | reverse complement strand
TATTTTTGTCCTTTAAATACATTAAATACATAAGTTTTGGATAATGGTCATGTATATAATATTGAAATTGATTTAAATTGTTCTTTTATATATCCTTAAGGCATAATCACAAAAAGGATCTAGTCTATGCAAATTCAACCTAGACAACATGGAATACTTGGTAGAAACAGGTAATTATTAGTTAAACTATATTTAAATACATGTTTTTATTACATATTGATATTGCTTGGACATAAAAAGTTAAAATTGATTTGTTGTCATTTTTTGTATCCTAAAGCCATCATTGCATTGATCTCATACTTTAAAGAAAAAAGGAGAGGATGCCTGCATTCAACCTCGAATACTTTTAAATGCAGGTACTTGAGTTATGTACATATAGATAGTTTTATATAAACTAAAATATGTATGTTTTGATGATTTCATTGATATTGCTTGTACCTTTTATATATCAGGTGGTGTGAAGACCTACCACATTCTAGGCATGAGTTTGAGATTTTCTTGAGATGGCATATCTAAATTTTGTAAACATTGTTTTGAGATGACATATATGTACATACTTACAGAACTAAACATACTCTGTGTACTTCTATGTATCAAATATATATTCTATATATTTTTTTTGTTAAATGTGCATGTTTTCCTACTTTGAAACTTTATGTCTAATTCTATAATGCACTAAATATCATGCATACATTATTGTTCTATTATGACCCTTTTATACATCCCCTTAATTAACATGTTGTATTATGACCCCTTTAGACATCCCCTTAAGACCCCTTAAGACATCCCCTTAATTAACACATTCTATTATGACCCCTTTAGACATCCCCTTAAGACATATTCTAACTCCTTAAGACATCCCCTTAAGACATTCTATTATGACCCATTTAGACGTCCCCTTAAATAACATGTTCTATTATGACCCCTTTAGACATCCCCTTAAGACATCCCCTTAATTAACACATTCTATTATGACCCCTTTAGACATCCCCTTAAGACATCCCTTTAATTAACACATTCTATTATGACCCCTTTAGACATCCCCTTAAGACATATTATAACCCCTTAAGACATCCCCTTAAGACATTCTATTATGACCCTTTTAGACATCCCCTTAATTAACATGTTATATTATGACCCCCTTAGACATCCCCTTAAGACCCCGTAAGACATCCCCCTAATTAACACATTCTATTACACCCTTTAGACATCCCCCTCAAGACATATTATCACCCCTTAAGATATCCCCTACACATTCTATTATGACCCTTTAGACATCCCTTTAATTTTCAATATGTTATATTATGACTCTTAGACATCCTCTTTAAGACCTGTGAAGACATCCTCACCTCAGCCACATTCTATTATGACCCCCTTTAGACATCCCCTTAAGACATATTCTAACTTCTCAAGCACATCCCCTTAAGACGTTCTATTATGACCCCTTTAGACACCCCCTTAAGACGTCATTATTTGTTTTGACAACTTATAAATTAGTGTTAGATGAACCCTTACCCTGTCCTAAAATTAATCCTATCCCTAAGCCTTGTTGTATCTTACCCTAATTGAAACCTAACCCTAACTCTAGTTGTCTCCTAATCCTAACCTTTACCCAAAGTTTTATCCTATAACCTTAACCTTAATTCACAGAGAAAATTTGGTGGGTCATATTTCTATTTCTTATGTACATAGTTTATGTGATATTCTTTTTTTTTTCTTGTTATTGACACATGGAGACAAGACTTTTATTCATTTTTCATACACAACACACAATCATGATATTCTAAATAGGGGAAACAATGATGAAATTAATTTTCCTTTGGATTGAGCTTCATATTCATCATTTTTAAAATTTATCATGTGTGTACACTACGTATTCATCACTTAATGGTTACAATTGTTTTACATATACACATTCTTATGTTATCATAATTTATGTGATATTCTATTTATTTTTCTTATTATTGACACATGGAGACAAGACTTTTATTCATTTTTCATACACGACACACAATCATGATATTCTAAATGGGGGAAACAATGATGAAATTAATTTTCCGTTGGATTGAGCTCCATATTCATCATTTTTTAAATTTATCATGTGTGTACACTACGTATTCATCACCTAATGGTTACAATTGTTTTACATATACACATTCTTATGTTATCATAATTTATATTTTTTCTAATGATTACCTCTTTCCTTAAATTTTAGTAGGAACACTTTTTTCCATTACTAGTGAGAAACCAATGGTGTCATTTTATAAAACATGTACATTAGCTAATTATATCAATATCTATTAGATTTTTTCATAATTATAAAGAATTTTATTTGCTTAAGAGTTTAGGAGTAATTCCAAGTGCACCAAACAATGAAATCTAATTTTATAGAACTAAATAAGTAGGTAAATCCACATAAATTTTCTCTCATAAAATTAAATTAATACATTAGAAGGAAAATATCTTCTTGTTCATTGAAAAGAAGATTAAACCTAAAAATTATTCTACAATTATGAAGCTGTCAAGAATTACATTAATGTCCTATATTAATGTCTTCACTATGAACATAAAATGCATAAATGTATGCGTAAATTAAAATTTCAAACAATAATAAAGTCCATAATTTATGTAACATATTAAGTGTATGAAACCAATATATTAAGCACACATGAAATAAAGTCCAACAGAGTACATGATAAGTTACAAGAAATATAAAACACATAAAATCACATGTTTGTAGGTCATGTACTGTCTCTATAATCAAGAGACCTCTTCACACCATGCGGACTATGTGGATGACCTGAAACACTCTGTACATAAGAGAAAGATGAAATTAGATGTAAGACAATAAAAAATAATTTAATGACAATTTTATTTATAATCTATCATAAAATTAAATTACCACCATATCTAAATCTGGATGCTCTGGTGAGCCTGAAGAAACCTCTAAATTCTCTAAATCAGTCTACATAAACAAGACAAAGAAATTCAAAATTAGATGTACAACTCTAAAATTATTATTTTTTTATTCAATTTAATTCAGAATTTATCATATTTTAATTACATACCGTATTCTGAGGTTGTGCACTAGGCTCTTCTCCAGGACCTGTCTGTACATGCTCAACTACATGATGTGTCTCATGCTATAAAAGAAAAAGAATATGTGAAAATATCATATTAATATGTATATATTCAATTTAAAATTTATAATTCACTTTAAATATAATAAAAAAATTAAATTACCATTTGATCTGAGACCTGCTCTACATGTCCTCCTGGTGGTGTAACTATGTCTGGGTTAGGGCTGAAAGTTGCACCAACAAAGTCCTACAAGATCAAAATTAAAGCATGTACAATTCAATTAGGTTAATATATACATATATATTCAAGTTTGCACATTTTTTAAAAGTTTTGTAAAACAACCCTGAAATCGCTGGCTCCCCACGAAAACCGCAACATCAAATGTTTGCCTGCTAATGCTCCATTCTCCTATTGTATCAACCTAGACATACATACATGTACATAGACATTTAATGTTTATAATATTTACAAGTGTACATTTTCATATATCTAGTGAATTCAAAACTCATAAAATTGTAACTATACTAATGTAAACTTTTAAAAAAATTACAATATGAATGTACCTGCCCCTGATCTATGACGCTCGATAGTGGAGGAGTGCTTGAAAATCCCTCAGGAGGAATCGACGTGGATGTCGATTGACTCACCTAAACCAACATAAATATTTGAAACATATATGTGGATTCAATTATAAATTTAAAATTGTTAAATAATTTATGATTTCATATATAATTTTAAAAAAATGAAATCAAAATACACCCTATAAGGGTTAAGCAAGCATGACCGGTGGTCGAGAGTATGTACTGCGGTACGATGATTGCCCTTTGCATCGAAGTGTCATCCGTGCATAATTCAAAAAATCTGATTGTTAAGATGTATTGCAAACTTTTCTTTGATATATACAACCATAAAAATATTATAAAATGAGTTTTGTACATCTAGATGCATATTTATACCTGTCGTGAGTGTCCCTCGTGGTGATGTTCGCCATTTAGAACTCTACAAATGAACTACGGCATAATTGTATGAAATCCACCGTATCTCCTGGCCCCACCAACTAGGTGTAGCCTCGACAGTCCATAACAATTGATGACAACGCTAGTACATATATGTGGGACGGTCCTCGACACTCGAGTAGTACTCGCATTCTAAACATAAAACCTCCATCATCATCATCGCTCTATGCTCCCTCTACTCGCCATCACGTATTGCACATCAAGGTCCTCGCGAGGTACTAAGGGAACCTATTGATACTCGTGAGCTTGATGATGTACAAAAAGGTGGAATGGGAGGACCAGGAGCAACAACAAGGCCAGTATTTATTGGGCATTAGATCAACCCTGTCTCTAATCTCTCATAGGGTGGCTGCCGCCACCAACACCCCGAAATGATCTAAAATCAAAAATAATTGGGCTTTTGCCCCAAAACAAACTCTACATATTTCAAAAATACAATGGGAACTCCCAATTAGCATGTGGGGGACTATCAAAAACCATATACCATCGATCCCAAAAATGTGCAATCATCTGTGGATGTATGCACCACCTCATGGATATTCTAGATTTGTTGGGTGGAATGGGTTGTTGGGTAACGGGATCAAGAAAGTAGGGGGATAGATGGGCTTTTGTTATTTTAAGGTCTAATTTTTGTTTATAAGAGAGACCATCAGAATAAAATTGTCTCATTTGTTCTCTCTCTCGTCGATGTCTATCAAGATCAGAATCGATCATCCTAATGGAATCAACAAAGTTTTGCATTACAGATGCAAAACGTCTCACATGTGGTGCAATCAATGCTTGACTCTGCATAGCATTGATTTGTGTCTGTAAGGATGCAACTTGATCATTTATACGTGCTCTCAAGCGAGCCTCATCAGATGCCATAGGTGTTGGAGGTGGCATATAAGGTGGAGGTGGAGGTGGAGGTGGAGGTGGAGGTCGAGGGGGGGAGATGGATCCTGGCTGCACTCGTGGTGGATTAATGATATCATCAATGTTAAAATCATCCATGATATATGCTTGCTATAATGTGCACCTGCATTTAAAATCATACAAAATAGGACCCATGCGCATACAAAAATTAAGATCATATATTTAATTGAAATAGGATGAGCAATGTATATATATTAAGCTCATATATTTAATTGAAATGCACATATATATACATTGATTGTTCAACTCAAGAGCATGTCCATACAAAATTAAAAATTAAATGTATGTACATGTACATTTAAAATAAAAAATATGATACATAATTTGCATGCGTACAAATCATTAAACTAAACTATACATACATACATATACAAATTTCAAAATTTAAGAACTATTATGCAAATTTTTAATACATGCACATACATACTAAACAATAAACTTGAAACATTCACAAAATCTCATTTTATGTCTTTAACACACACAATTTTTCAGCAGGAGAAATCATGATCTAATAGATAGTCATTAAATATATACTATTATATACTATTCATTATAAGTTCATAAATTCCACCAACTTCACAAATCCATGTCACTAAAAATATCCATATACAACCAAAATCATAAATTCATGTCACTTAAAATATCCATTTGGAACCAAATTTATAAATTCATCACAAAAAATATCCATCGTTCACCAAATTTATAAATTCATAACTATTTAAGATCATTGTTTTAATTTATAAACTATTATGGCTCTCTTAACGCATAGATATTTCTTTGTGTTTTCCTTTCAAAATTAGGAGTTCTCCTCTCCCTCTCTAGCCATTGTCGATGCTCATCTACTTCATCCTCCCATCCTATAGCCCTCGACAACATCAACATGGGTTTGCATCCAGATGCAAACATCCCTCACAGAGGTGTGACATCTTTCCATTTTGAATAATGTTGATTTTGATCTTGATGGTTCTAAAGGTACATTGATTTCCAGCTTGCAAATGAGCATGCTCATTGATTTCAGGTGGTGGAGGTGGGGGCTACTTAGGTGGGAGGGCGGAGGTGGAGGTGAAGGTGTTGGAGATGGATGGCATGGAGGTGGATTGCTAATATTATTGAATGGATCCATGAGATCTTCAAGATATGAGTGAACCTGCATTAGATTTGTAATTTCAAGATGTAAGATACATGTTTAGGAAATACCAAGTTAAACCATTCAATATAAATGGCCTTAAATAATTGAATACAAATGATAAAATTATATGTAAGCCTCATTTATATGTCTAAGGCACATGTTATTTGAATGAAAATACAATTAACTAAATTGATATTGTATAATCTTGCAGGATCTTATTATTGTTAAATTTGGTTGGGCCTTGGGCAACTTTGATCACCAAATTTTAAGAACTTCTTTAATCCCCTTAAGAAATGTCATATTGTCAACCCCTTAAGAAAATTGAATTACGATTTAGGGTGACAGGATGGCTTAAGGGGATTTACGTCTAGTGAGGTCCTAGGAGAAAATGGCATGGCTCAAATGAATAAAATTTGGTGAAGTTGCCGAAGGCAACCAAATTTCATTAAGAGCCTTTAAAGAAAAAATGATGGCTTTAGGGTTTAGGGTTTAGGGTTTAGACTTTAGAGTTTAGGGTTTAAGGTAATAGGATAGCTTAAGGGGATCTACATGCTGCAAGATCCTAGGAAACAATTACATGGCATAAGGTAATGAAATTTTAAATCATTTATTATTTTTGTCAATAAAGAGATTTTTATTAAGGTTCATTAAGGTTAACTATAATGAGTTATCTAATTATAATCATGATATACATGTGGATAAGTAAAATCTTTTTTTTAGTAAAAAATTACTTGTTGGAGAGCTTGTTAATGTCACTTCTTCAACATAATTATCTACATTTGTTTATAATTGGTTGCTCAAAGCTCTTTACATACATAGATTCTTCATGACATTGGTACTATGATCACCTCTTCTTTTTTGCAAGGTGCATCTTCTCATTGCAACCCACTCAATCTTGCTCTTTCATTTTCCCTTCATCCTCTCATCTTGAGGTAGATCCTCTCATAATGCCTACATCTCTTGTTGTCACTTCTAGTGTGACCCCCATCTCTTATGTTCCTCTAGTACCATTTCCACCTCTTCGTCTACAAGTGAACCACTTATCTCTAATCCCACTAGTTCCATTCCTTCTTGTGTGCCTACTAGTGCTCTACTCCTAGTGTTATCCCCTCCTCTAATTGTGTTAATGTTTGACCTTCCTCACCTTAAAGTGTTGTTTATAATTTGTCTATGTTGTATCATTGCCTCTTATTTCTCATTGCCTTTATGGTCATTCCATTGTCACCCATGCTACTACTACTATCACCATCCCCACCTCTACTCTAGATGCACTAGTGTAGAAGTTATCCTTGGCTAATTTATTTTCTCACTCTGTGTCTATGTTATTCAGTGGTTCTACTCATTGCCTCTTGGCTCCATTCATTATTTTGATCAATTAGAGCTACAACATTGCTTGGCCATTTCCACAAGATTATGGACTTCAAACCTATTGTTTCAAATTTATTAGAGTGTTCCCAAGGATCTAATGAGCATATTGATGATTATCTATGTTTGATTTAAATTACTTTGTGCTAAAATGAAACATCAACTTCCTAATTACAAATTGCAAGGGATTTTTTTATAAGGGTTTACTATCCACTATATATGTGATAGTGATTTTTTTTACAATTATGCTTCTTTCATGAATTTTTGTGCTCATGTCAAAGATGAAAAAAACAAATTACTTATTTCTAATGGTTTGAAATGTGTGTCCTCACATATAAATTCTATACCTTCTTACCCTTCCAAGTTAAAAAGGGTAATCATAAGAAAGAATCTAAAATAACACTAATCATATTCATACTACTTCTAATGTTGTTTCTTTTAAGCATCAAACAACTAGGAGATTTACAAAATTGAGTGGAACTCTAGCTTATGTGCTTCAAACCCTATTGAATGAGAATTTGATTACTCTTCCCCTTATTCATCCACTCAACCCATCTAGAGGGTTACATACGAAATGAAATGAGTGCACTTTTTTAATTTTTATACTACCTAGAAAATTACCATGGACAAAACTCAATAAAACACAATCAACATATTGTTAAAAATAGAACATCACCATAACAATAGTACATAGCAAATGCATGATAAGTGTTGTTATACTTTTGCACTATATCATAGAAGTGGAAATTCAAATAAGGTAGTTGATGTAATAAGTAGGAGACAAAATTTGTTAATAGAGATGATAATAGAGGTAGTTGGATTTGAAGAGTTGAAACATTTGTATGAAGCTAGGCCTAAATATATGGAGGCATGGAAAGAATTTAATGAACTAGTAAATATAGATAGAAGTGACTTGATTATTTTATTCAAAATTAGATGTTATTTTTACGGGTAGTTATTTATGAATTCTTAGAAGCTCAATGAGGGAGAATTGATCAAGGAGAAGCGTAATTATATATTAGCATGTCATTTGAGAGTAGATAAGTCTATTATTAGTGAGTGACAACCATTTTTGGTCAAAAATATAAATAAAATAAGAAAATTTATTCAAGGTTGCGAGACTTATCAAGTTATAACAAACTTAGGGTTTTAACAATTTTTTTTGTTCCAATTCAATTTAGGGTTTCAGTTTTAAACAATTAGGGTTTTTAATGAATTTTTTTCATTTCAATTCGAACTAGGGTTTTCAAATTCAATTTTTTTCGTTTGATTTGAATTTATGGTTTCAAAAAGTTTGATTTGGATTTGTAAATGCGATGTTTTATATCATTTCGATCTCTAGGGTTTTGAAATGCAAATTTTTTTGTTTTGTTTGAATTAGGGTTTTTAAAATCAATTTTTTTTGGGTTTAATCGATCAATTTAAGATTTAAAAGTTAAAATTTGTTTCTAACACACAATTCAATGTTTTTTTTCTCAATTTTATAAAAAAACGTTTAAATTTTATTGCAAATTTTCATCTAATTTGACAACTATTGAATTATAATATAACAATTAAAAAAATGATTAAAATATGACATAAATTGAAAAAAAAGCATGTAAATTAACGTATTTCTTTTAAAATTTCAATTCAAATTAAAAAAAGTGAAGAAGTGGCGTATGCTATGTGTTGATGTTGCCGCCAGAACTCGTGGTCCCGCCCAGAATTAAATGCTATTTTAAAAATAAAATAATATATAAAACGGATCCCCGATCTGTATAAACCTGATTCCGTATTTTATAAATCGATCCTTTATTAAAAATCTGATCCCGTTCCGCCCTCGCTGGTTCAGAGTCCGACGGGAAATGGGATCCCGATTTTTAAAAAAGCGGATCCGTTGGTCTTAGGCCGGATCCCAAACCGTATCAGATCCGCTTTTAAAATCGGATCCCGTTTATTAAATCGGGATCCGCTTCCGTGCGATTTCATTTTTTTGCTGCAAAAAACTTCCGCTTCATGGACTCAACTTATGCATTTTCCATTCGATGAGGCTCACTTGCGAGCATAGATTAGTGACAATGTTGCATCCATTCTGAATCAAATCAATGCTATTCAAAATCAAGCATTGGTTCCACCACATGTGAGGTATTTTACATCTACGATGCAAAACATTGTTTATTCCATCAAGTCCATTGATGTGGAATTAGATAGGCATCAATGATGGTGAGAGGATATGAGACAATTGTATTCAGATGGTCTCTCCTATAAATAAAATTTGGACTTGAAAGTAACAAAATTCCATCTTGCACCTTTTTTTGTTAACCCTATCACTAACCTACTCATTCCTACAAATAAACCTAGAATATCAATGAGGTGGTGCATACATCCACAAATGGTTGTAAATTCTTGGGAGTGATGGTGGATGGTATTTGGCCATCCACCACATGCTAATTTGGAGGACCCTTTATAATTTTTGAGGAAATCATATGCATATTTTATTTTGGGGAAAAAGATCAATTATTTTGATTTTAAATAATTTCAAGGTGTTGGTGGTGGAATGCCACAACAAAGGTTAGGGGAACACACTGATCCCTAATGCCCCGTGCATGCCCAACCTCTTGTAGATCCTCCTGCTCATGCCATTCCTTCAATTGTGCATCATCATGTGGTGGTATCCACATTAGGATCTTTGATTATTCTCATAGACAAACTTAATGAGCATACTTCTACAATGATGGCTAGGGTGTTAGAACACAATGATCTACTGAGAGGGGGGGTGAATCAGTAGATATTAAATTTTTTAGTTCTTCAACCCTTTTGCAGATTCAAATTTAACTTCAAATGTGCAGATTGAAATAATAACAAATATAATAGCCACAAGCACAAGAGAGATCAACACATAACACAATATGTACATGGAAAACCCAAGATGGGAAAAACCATAGTGAGAAATGCTGCTAGGATCTATTGTTTTAATCCAGCCTCACAAACTTCAAAGTTTAGTTACAATGTTTAGGGTTGCAACCCAAGGAAGCAACAACTACCTATTTAGAAGCTACAACGTTAAGGATGCTACTACACCCTATTATGAGTGACAACTTAGTGCAAAATGGAGACTACAACCTCATACAAATTTTTGCAATATACTATGCATAAAATGGTTCTATAAAAGATACAATGCATCAATTCAATACATAAGCTCTCTCTCTCTCAGTTCTCACTTACTCCATTGTAAGTAGCTACATGAATTTTTAGATTTTGCATTCTCTTACAGTTCACCTTCCTCTACATTTAGATACTCTCATTCATTATCCATTTTTTTATAATTCCCCTCATTCAATTCATATAAATTGGAATCACTATTAGGTTTTTTCAACTTGAAACCTACTTTCGTAAATGTTAGAGCATCGAGCTAGACACACATACAGTCCAAATCGTCAGATATCACCATACCTTTGCATCAATCCACACAATATTTTATTCTGGTGTAGAGAATTTTCTAAGAATAACATTTGTCAAACCCTAGAATCTGATATGCATTTAATGTAGTCTTGTGATCATTCCATCTAATTCTAATAATGATCACCTTTACAATCTATTACATCCTCTTGAAGATAAAATATTCATTTAAATGGTCACTGAGGTAGTTGGAAAAAAAATTCTTTCTCCTATGTCAGTTTTCAGACTACATCCTTGCTTACACTTGTCATAGCCATTTCAGATCTCTGCATTTGAACTCTAGCCATCGATTTGTTCCTTTGTGCCTTGATCCTATGATCAACATTCACTATTGTGTCTTTAAACTTGACTGTTGGATAATCGATCACTTAAACTATCGTCGTCAATCTATCATATCATCTAGTCATGGGAATTTATTCAGACTCCCATTGATACAATAAGGTCACATCGATATGCTTGCCATGTTATCTAATCGGGCCCAAAAACTACATGTCATCACCATGTCATTCACAACATCGATGCGAAATGACATTGAGCAATCATTCATTGCCATTTTTTAACCATTGCAACACTCAGGTCCCTTAGTTGACATCATACCCCCATCCCATTTTTCAAGTGGTCTACACCATCCACACAACATCCATGTCACTACTATACAACTGACATCACCATCCACATAGATAAGGCCCTACCAAGACATACATCCACTGCTTGTGCAATTCCAGAGCATCAAAATGGAATCTACAATATTCTCAACAAGTCTACTAAAAAAGACTTAAGTATTAACTCCCAACACTCTAAGTGGTCTGGACCATTAGAAATCCTTTTATTCATTGCCCAGTGTCTTTTTGACATACTTGGTCTCCTTGATATGTTTCCTCTACTGCTTTGCTCATTGGGATAAGTCGGTGAGACTTTCTCTAAAAATAATTGCTAAGTCAAGAGGTTTCAAAACTTGAGAACCTCGTGACAAGGTTAGTAAAACTTAGAACCCCATGATACCATTCACTTTCATTGACAACAAGGAGATCACTAAGTCAGAAGGTTTCCAAACTTGAGAACCCTATGCCATAGATTAGAAAATCTTTGAACTCCATGACTCCTTACAACTTTGGCCTTAGATTGAGAGCATGAACCAATGAATGAGGACATTTTCATTGACATCATGACCTGCCCAATACTTGTCTAAAGAGCTCTTGAGAAACCTAGTCAATATGCCAACAATCTCCCTTACATGATTTGCACTTTTGACATCAATGACAACAATAGTACAAGATGGGGAGCCTAGAGACCATGACCATGAAGGAGTGTTCTATGGAGCTAGTCCTAGTACCACTCCACGAGTGTTGACACCCTACGTATGTACCGGTTGCCATCATTTATGCTATGGACCTAATTAGGCTACACTTAGTTTAGGCGAACATGAAGATTCTGGTGGAGAATATAGTGACATCAATTCATACATTGATTTTATTACTGTAGAGCATCACCCTACAAAAAAATTGACACAAGTATAAATATTCATTTACATGTTGAATTTATAAGAATTTTTTAAGCACATGTGTTTTTAATGAAAAAATATATAAAAAATGTAGTTTTAATAATCAAATTGTTTGGTGTAGATGGCACTAACTGTAGTAGAATCATCTAATCCTTGAGTTTATATGTCGACACTAGTGCAAGTCAGCAACCTTTATGGGGTATTTTGATTTCAATTTTTTAAATAATATGAAATAATTTTTTAACTTGACTTTTTAATTTGTAATTCAATCGTAAACATATGTTTTAAATATCTATGTTGGTTCAAGGGAGTCAATTGACTTCCATGTTAGTTCTATCTAAGGGGTTTTCAAATGTTCCTCCATTGTTAGGTGCCTCACATGAGGTGAAAGTACATGTATATTGTAAACTATTTAAAGTTACTATACTTATAATTTTGTATTTTGAATTCACTATATATCAAATGAGCATGTACAAGTAAATATTATAAGCATTATGTTGATGTATGTAGGTTGACACAACCATGATAATGGGGATCAAGCACACATTTGGTAGCAATTCAGCAGACATATGACTTTTAGGTTGTTTAAAAAAAATTCTACATAATGTGTGCACACTTGAATATATATATATATATATATATATATATATATATATAGACACACACACACACACACACACATATACATATGCATACAAATTAACCTAATTTGAGTACACATGTGCTTTAAATTTGATCTTTTAGGACTTTGTTGGTGCCACTTTCTACCTTGATGAGGTCACACCACCTCAACCAAGACATGAAGAGTAGCCTCATATGGTAATTTAAATTTTTGATTATATTTAAATTCAATTAAAAATTATACATTGTGAATAACTTAAGTTAAATTTAAAATTGAATATATATATGCTCATACATGTTAAATTATTTTTATTTTATAGCATGAGATATGTCCTATAGATGAGCATGTAGAGATAGGTCCTGAAATAGAGGATACATAACAACCTCTTATGATAAAATTTAAATATGATAATTATAAATTAAATTGAATTAAATTATTTTTAATCATCTTACATCTAATTTCAACTTTCTTTCTCTTGTGTGTAGATTGATTTAGAGCATGTAGAGATAGGTCCAAGTGCACCAGAGCATGTAGAGAAACCTCGTGCAATAATTTAATTTTATGATAAATTATAAATTAAATTGTCATTAAATCATTTTTAATTGTCTTACATCCGATTTTATCTTTCTTTCTATTGTACAGAGTGATTTAGGTCATCTAGGTAGTCCGCATGGTGTGAAGAGGTCTCTTGATTATAGATACAATATGAGTTAGATTATTTCATGGGCTGAATTTGATTATTTCATGGACTACATATATTGTTTCTCATGGACTTAATACATTATTTCATGGACTTTATTTCATGGGTTGTATTCTCATGGACTTAATATATTGTTTCATGGAATTTATTGATTTCAACATTTTATGTTCTATTATTGTTAAATAGCAATTTACACATGTGCATTTATTCATTTTATGTGAAATTAATATGAAATTGATAGGAAATATTTGTACTTTACAAAAGTTTCATAGTCAAGACATTAATAGGAAATTAATGTGAAATTAAATACAAATATGAAATTAATAGGACATTTAAATATTTGTACTTTACAAATTTAGTGATTCATAGTCAAGGAATTAACTTGTCAAAGAAATTCTAAAAAAATTACTTAAGGGGATCAAATAATTCAAAGTACATGTCTCATATTTAATTGCTACAATTTCTTAAGGGGATCAAAGAAGTGTTCCCATTTTTGTTAATTATTCAAGTTGATTGAGCTAAAGAGTGTTTGCAGACTGAAAGTGAAGTACATTTCTTATCTATCTTCCCTATATTGCATTCAATTGTATAAACATAAAAAAATCAAAGAGATTACCAGTTTTAGTGATAGATTATTGCATTTATGCAAGTGCATACATTATGGAAAATATTTGCAAAAATCTTTTTGAAAGTAATCTTTATTGATACAAAAGTATATATTTATCTCACACAAGTCATGAGACTTAACTTGTTCAATGAAAATGAAGAACAATTTATACATCGATGGACAAAAAAAAGGAATGCACATATAGGGGAAGAGGCTGGTCATTTCCTGATGACTGGTTCAAAGTCTATTGTCTTGCTTTGTATCCTACTTTGATATGTCTTGTGTCTTCCATAGCCCTCTACTCCCAATTCCTACATCTAGAAATTGCAATGATGTTAAAGCATCTCTCTAAGCAATGAAGGATTCTAACACTACATGTACATACACCCATGTATGTATAAATTGACCCTCAAGTGCATTAAACAAACATGTAAACTGTAAATGTCCAAGAAAGAAACAAGACCATCAAGCCCTTTAGGCATATGCATATACTTTTTTAACTATTTGTTTCATGTGCAGATATAGGAATTGCAATGTTCCTATTTCATCAAATCTCATCATGTGGGCTAAACGTGGCTCCCACAAGGGTTGAGCTTGGCATGTTTCTTTGTTTTAATTTAAAGAGGCATTGAAGACACTTATCAAGTAGGTTCATCTCTTTATGATTTATGTAAATAAGGACACATCATTCATGGTAGTAAGTTATTGGTTACTATCATAAGTGATATATGATTAATCATAAATCATAAAGCATGGAACCATATATCAAGAATATTAGGAGATTCGGTTGAAACAGTCATTTGTTTCTACATGTGATAATGGATACAAAATATGTTGATCAATGAATTATCATAATCTAGACATTGAGTGTCAAAAAATTTGATCATAAACATGGAGCAACAAAATGGAAGCCACTAAAAGTTGTATATGCTCTGCAACATCTAGATTTGATTCTTTTGATCATCAATTTTCCATTAAGGAGGATATCAAGGGTTATTTCCTTCTTGAAACTTTAAAAAATAATAGAATTCATTGGATTCTATTATAAGAATCAAAAGTTAGAAAATTTGAGAGTCAAGGTGTCTTGACAAAGATGCCAGTCTTATTAAGCCATAAAGCATTCAATTTGTCAATAAAGCATAATAGATCAAAGAAAAAGGATAAATGAAAAGTGCATAGTCAATTGATTCATAAGGGAAGGGAAATCTGATAGTGTGCCAATAAGGGGCCTAGGGGTGAATTAAGACAACATGGATTTTGAAAATTCTATACCTATAGACCTAGGTTTTGCCATGGCATATGGTAATGGTATGTGCACTACATTTTGAGTTGGTTCTCACATATTAGAAAAGGGTCAAGATTTATCTTGTTGGTATTGAGGAAGATCATGCATGATAGACCATAATAGTTGTATGGAAGATCTAAGGGAAATCAAGAATGGATTAAATAAATGAAAGTCATTGGAGGAGTGACAATGTAGAGAGGAACCTAGTTTCTTGTGATTTAGTAGATGCACAGAGATTACTCTAAAAAAAATATGAGTTTGTTCCACAAGAAGGATAGGTGATGTTTTTTTTTTCTATTGGACATGGTTCCCACATCACTTTTATTCAACATGTTATCTATAAATCAGGACATGGAATTAATTTGAAAGGCTTGAAAAGAAATAATCAATAATTTGTTTAAGAAATATCACTGTAAGTGATGACAGTTTGTTTGATACTAAGATGGATTGAGAATTAAAATATAACAGGGTGGGAAAGACAGTCATATATTTCAACATAAAAGCATAAGATGAGTGATAAAGCAGTCACCACAAAGATGCAACAAAGAAAAGAGGCACATTCACTGACATCATATGTAAAGCTCTAGTAAGAAACTTGTTACAATGTGAGAACAAAAGGCAATGCCTAAAGACCTATATGGTTGCAGTTTAGATTAATTTTATTTTTCTTTTGGGTAATGAAAGTTGAGGTAAGGTTCTAAGTATTGAGTTCTTTGAGACAAGAATAAACCTCCTTCAATTTCTAGATCTTATTATAGAGGAAGGGAAAAGATCTGTAGAGTCTTTGAATTATTCCATACTGTGCAATGACATTAAATCATTTTTTCATATATTCTGAAAGTAAAAGAGGAAAAACTGTCAATATCAGAATGGGTTCTTGTGGCATGCATGACTACAACCGAAGTACCTACATGAGAAGTGAAAACCATGACCCTTTTAATAGTAGAGCATTTTTATATAGACAAGAGTCATTGGTATTTACAGAGCCACACTACTGCCGCCATGGAAAAAGAAAATACTTGAAATTTGCATCAAGAAATCTTAGCCATTTGCATGTATGAATTCGGGTATGGATAATAATCAAACACATAAATTCAATACAGTAATGAAAGGAGTTTCAAGCATTGAACACAACAAAAACAAAGTGAATCTTCCTCAAATTTCCATGAAATTCATGTGGCTTGTATATGCAATGGAGGGTGTTTCCTTCTATAAACCCCAGATTATGGCTCGAGCTTGAGCTCTTTTCTTTCTCAAGGAAAAATTAAAGAAATAGAATAATCTTAGTGTTTTCTTACCTGGAAGTTTTTTGGTCGACCTTTTATGGAGAAATGTTACAAATCTTCCTCAAATTTTCATAGAAAAAGCTCTATTTGAAACTCTCATGGTAGCGCGGCCAAGCAAAATGGAGTATGCAGAAAATAAAAAACATTAAAAATGGGTAACAATATAGAATGTTGTGGCCTGTAAGGATTAAAAAAAAACCATGAATAGAATTCTAGTTTTGTTTTCAAAATGACTTACTAGTTTGTTTCTGGAGGAGAAATATCAACAAGGTTGAAAATCCACAGTGAAAGTATGTAATAAAGTTCCAAAAACCCTTGGTGGTGGCTCATACTTCTTCTTGAAGCTTCAAAGAATAAAGCGAAAAATTCCTTGGCATTGTTTTTTGTTTTTAGGGTTTCTAAACCCTAAATGCTAATGCTGATGAAATGAATGACATTTTTTTCCTTCTTTTTACAAAAATCAAATGCCAATTAATGTGTAGCCCATGAACCCAAGAGAAGTGTTGCATGCCTTTGGAATTTTAATGCCTTGCATTATCTTTTGACTAATTCATTTTCCTTGGCCCACATCATCAATGGTTTTTTTTTTTGCATTAATTTTTAATGTGAAACAAGTGACTTGGAAGATGTTGTTATAAGTCTTCAAGTTTTCTTGTTATTTTGAAAATGCAAAAAAAAGGTGATTTATGTGTCTTTATGAACATTGTTAGGGAGTTATGCTTTTGCAAGCATATAGGAGTAGTTATGGTAGTTTGGAGACATGAAAAAATGCATGTAGGGAGTATTTATGCTTCTTATTGTGAAATTACAGGAATCTAGGGGTGGTTTTCCATGCCTAGATGTTTGGCATGGTCAAACCCACTTTCACTACATGTTGGAGGTAGTTTTTGGGGAAAAAAAGTGCCTCATTTTTAGGCTATTATGGTGGATCTGACCCGAGGAAGTTGCTTGCTCCTATTTTGGTGCAACTACTTGGGTTGAGTTTTATATTCATTCTTGTAACTCATTTTGAAGGCGGTTATGAATTTGCAGTTTTTTGAAGATAATGATTTCTACAGTCCTTCATAAAATCTCAACATGATTTGTAACTCATCTTGCAATGTAAAAAAATGAGTACCTTGGATGTTAATAGCATTGAATTATTTTTCCTTCTCATTACTTTCTTTTCTTGTGTGCATATCTTTATGGTGATTGATCAAACTGCTTGTGAAATCTATGTTTTTCCTTGTATTTCTATTTCACTGAAACCACCTTGTTGCAAGAAGGTATATTGTTACAGGTTATAAGTTGTGTGTAAAAATGAAAAATTTCTAGATGTGAGATATACTTTTCCTTCTAGGGTTTTGTGTCAACACCCTCTTATAAAATATTTATGTAAGAAATATGCAAAAAAATGAGTTGTGTAAGCTTCTTCTTAGTTGTTAACTTAAATGTG
>VDFB02156274.1:0-45246 GCA_007258455.2 Sequoia sempervirens | reverse complement strand
CAAGCAATTAAACATAGGAAGATTTAAGATGACTTAAACAATTTTTATTGCCAAAGCATAAACTTACGATGAATTAACCAATCCTAGTACACACTCCCTCCTCGTTAACCACTTAGACATATGGAGTTTATCAGTGGACAACTGAACCACCTCACACGTGCACCTGAATTATGTCTATTAGTGTTCTAATTCATCTTTTACAAGACAAGTTAAACCAAAATATTATGTATGGTGAAACCATTCTTCTACATAATACATTTGAGGCCTTGGTTGTGTAATTGGTGGACCATATTCACATTTAACACTTGTTACAAAGTTTAAAGTAATTAATTGCAAGGGACAGTCTCCTTCATACATTGATTTTATTTGTGATGGACACATTTGGACAGTAGTAACAATAAATTGCAATCTATCAAGATTTGATTACCTTATAACCAATCAAATTCTAGTGATGAAATGATAGATTAATCATAATGTCACCTTGGGATCACATCACCATGAAAGAACTTCATCCAACATCCTTATGAGTGCAGGTACCACCAAATAGGTATTTTCCATATTTGTCTTCCTCGAGCAAGGGAAATTTAGGAAGAGAAGAGGAAAGTGAGACATGTAGTAGGTCTAAAAGAGGGAGATCAACTAGAGGTCAAAAGATTAGAAGAAAATTATGTAAACACATGGAATTTTTTCTTGCTGAAGGGGGGTCATGTTCTTATGATGATGAGAGCATAGGTGACATCGAGGTACCCTTGAGGTACAAACATCTATGGAAATAATGGGTACCCAGGAAACTTCCTCCAATAAACACTGATTTTTGTGTCAACAAGAGGATATATCGCATAGCACCATCGTAATTACATGGCTTGGGCCTATTTTGCATGGAAGACATAAAAGTCTATTATGAAAAAGTTACTGAATTGATGGAGTATGTCAGACCCTGTTACAGTTATAAAGATTGGATGTAGTTGGTTCGATATACACGAAGTATGCATAGGTATGCACTATCAACAAATTATATACAACTAAAAGATAAGGATCAAAATAAAGGAGTGGTTGTGTACATTGACAAAAGGCCAAAATCATCAGGGAATATTGCAAGGTTTATAAATAGTACATGACCTAGGTCAAAAAATAAGCAACCCAATTGCATATTCGAGGCACGAGAGGGAAACCGTGTATTTGTATGTGCAATAAAATCAATAACTGTAGGGGAAGAGTTGCTAATCGATTACAATTTGAATCGATTAGATACAAACACAATTACTATGGGGGTGGTACGTACTATATACCATTTTACCTAACCTCCAATTAATGACTCCAATATACCATTTTATTATTATGTTTTTTTTGTAAGTCTATTGGTTTCATTTTAGGAATGTTTTTTATATTTAATTTTTGTCATAGTAGGACATTGATCGTACAGGGAAGGCTTCGGCCCAGACCACAGATCGTGATGCACCTTCAGGCGTTTCTACCCTATAGGTTTACCTCATTGTAATTGTACAAATTAGATAGGAGCAAATTTTTTTATTATTATGCTTTTTTCATAAGTTTATTGGGTTAATTTCGATAATGTTTTAAATATCCTTGTTGCAAACAACTAATCGTGGAAAGGCACTAGTAGTAGAGGAGAGAATCCATAGGGTCAAGGCTCAGTCACTATTATTGGATGATGACATTTCATATTCAACAAACCCTATCGATATGATAAGGAAGACACAAAAAAATGTAATGAAGAAATCCTTCAATTGTTATTCATAGTGCCTCAAACAAATGAGATAAGAGAGAGGGTTAAAATATTGACTGAGAGAGTACAAAACTTGCAAGTAAGTTGCCATGAGGTCTTTAATTATAACATAAGTTCATTCACGGTTTTATAATTTGTAATATTTTATGTCATGAACTAAATATGTGTTGTTTTTATAGAATTTTTTACGTCCTCATGATGCTGCTACCCATGATCAAGGTATTGTAGGTGTTTCCCACGGAGTAGGGGTTGGTACAAGTGTCCATCCTGATCTTCCTGAACATACATCACATGATCATCTAACCCCATCATTCATGCCTATATTGTCAACTGAAATGTCGGCAAAACATAGCATGCACGCATCGGGTAGTACTGGTGATGCAGAGGCCACTAGTGCTAGTGATGTTTTAGCAATATTTCCTGGATCTTCCCATATTACTAGTACGAGAACATTTCCAGTCGCATTTGTGGTGGCCAAGGATTTTATTTCCATAAAGATAGAGAAAGTCCCAGGTAATTTAAAATGTTTTAATTATTATTATATATAATCCAATTAAAATTTACTTATTGATCACTCTTTGTAGACTAATGATCCCATGATCATTTTGCAGGAAATGATATTTTTTATAAACATCTAGGTGATATAACATTGGAGCTCTTTAGGCCCACCATACATACATGGTGGAATGCCCAAAATTAATATTTAAACGATGAGCTCATTAACCATTTAGTTGTGTTGTTCGGTGATAAAACATTCAACCGAACGAAGGTCCTTAAGAAAGCTAGTACATATCTAAAGTATGTGAGGGACCAATATAGGTCACATTTAGAGAAGAAAAAAAAGTATGAGCATCCCCCAATGATTCTGTAGAGGGAGTGGAAGGACCTAGAGTCAGATGGAAAGGAGAAGGCTGAAAAGAAAAAAGGAAAGACACCACCAGGCCAAGGAAGGTATGTGATACTATCAACAATGTAATTATATACTAGTTACTCTTTATTTTTACATAATCTAACGTATTTCAAAATTTTCATAGGTTGCTCGACACATCGAAGGAAACAAAGGAAAAACCAGAAAAACACGAGCAACACAAACTTGGCTCTGGTGGTTATATGCAATTAGCCGCAAGAATTGTAAGTATCAATAAATGAAATATTGCATCCAAATAATAAATTGCAAACAATTTTTGTTTTATCACACCATAGAAGCAAAATTCATGATCTTATGCAAAAATGCAGGGCTCTAAATTCAACAAAGTGCCCATAAAAGAGGAATTGAAGATTTCCTTCCAACATGGCTATGAAGTCGTGGCTGAACGCCTAAGAGTCTTGACTGGGCAAACACAATCTTCCACTACATTCAACATGCAGGTAAATAAACTCAATAAATTTTATTTAAAATTGAATACTTGTGCAATCTATTCAATATTAATTTCCACCATAAAGTAATTATGTACCTATTTGTTTTAAACAGATAGACAATGATAATACTGCACCTGACATTGGAATGTAGCCTGGTGAGGGTGGAGCACAACTTGTAGATGAAGGCCATGGTGTGCATCTTGGTAGTAGATGTATTCATGTGCTATACAAAATGCAGTATGGATTAATACAATTAAACATATTTAATTGCAATTGGTGTATTAATTAATGTAACCTTTCATGTTTCAACTTTAGAGAATGTAGAGCGTGATCAACATGTTGAGCATGATCAGACTAGAGAAGATCAAGAGCATGAAGTGGCCCCATCAGGTAAAGAGGGCCACTCTAATGTTCTTTTAAACATATTTAATTGTGATTGGTGTATCCATTAATGTAACCTTGCGTGTTTCAACTCCAGATCAAGATTTAGAGGGTGTTCATCATGTTGAGCATGAGGCTATAAGACAAGATCAGAAACATTATGTGGCCCCATCAGGTAAAGAGCACCACTCTAATGTTCTTTTAATTAATAAAATACTTGTAACAATAATAACAAAACATATCAATTTAACATTTCTTTGTTATTGCAGTAGACCCCCATGAGCCACGACCTCCGCGATGCATTGATGTCGATTACATGACTAGTGTCCGGTACATGACTAGACATACATTAAGATCATAAGCGGAGGGCGAACAAGCGAAAGGGAAACAAATTATTTAGAAATGATACTCCCTTCAACTTTTTGGCTTCAAAAGTGAAAGAAACAAAAAAATTGATTTTAGCCAATCATATTATGACAATATATTTTTTTGATAACATGCTGTGCAAGCTGTTGAATGAATGTTATATGTTAATGAATAAATGTTATATGTTATTAATGGATGAATGAATGAATGAATTTGAATATGTTAATGAATGAATGCTATATCTTATTAATGGATGGATAAATGGATGTTATATGTTATTAATGGATGAATGAATGATTAATGTTATATAATCGGGTATGGGGAATTGAGAGTGGTGTGAGAGGGTGGGGGGGAAATGAGCTTCCACCTTGGCCCTGTTAAGTAGAGAATATTAAACTATTCTCGAAACAAAGAGAAGCTCGACCCAACTACATGCAAGTATCTTTTTAATTCCTCTATCTTTCATCAATCTCTTTACTATTTGAACCTCGTACAAATTTTTTACATGAAGAACCCATTATTGTGAATTGTTCCTCCAGTTGAGTAAACTAAATCCATGCTCTACATCATAATTTCAAGTTGTTTCCATTCCAATGTTTTGAGTTTAGTTTGTTTGTATGGCTTTGTATGAATACCACATTGTGGTGTGTGTGGATTTGGTTTCAAAGCTCTATTTCTTTTGTTTTTAGTGGTGACATAACTCATAAATTTTACTTTTTGTGCATAACAGGTTAGTGGAAAAATTGACAGCTCTGAAGGGTTGAGAAGCTCGATTGAGATAGATAAAAGGATATTTGGATCTTGTTGTTGATGGGACGCTTCCACTTAACCATGAAATTTTGTACCATCTATAGGTATGCAAAAATTTCTCTACTTACATTCATTCAACTTAATGTCTTTCTCTCAAATTTATGCATTCATGTGTCATTTGAGAGGGTAACTCCATAAAGGTTTTGCCACAATTGAAGAATAATGCATTAGCTTATGTCCATCACAAAAATAACAAGGGTTATTATGGGGAAATTTGATAGGAAATGAGTAGATCCTAGAGTATGCTATAGGCCTTCATACTACAACCTTGTTCATGATAGAAGATTATTGTTTTGTGACATGGAAAGAATACATTAAGTGATTGACAGACCAAGGATAGTGAACTATGTAGGAATAAGTGATTGAGAGTGAGCAGGGGAAGCTTCTTTAGATGATCAAATAGATGATCAAACCACCAACTTTGTACAACTCTCACAAATACTCTTTAAGTGGACCTTTCCAATCCAATATTCCTTCAAGGAAAAGACCCAACTCACCTAGGGTTCTTGTACTGTCACATCTAAGAGGGTTTGTAACCACTTAGATCATTTCAAATAGGACCAAACCAAAACTTAACACCCTAATTTTCACTTAGGAAACTCCATTTTCTCATCACTCTAACCTTTAGGCCTCTTTACCCTTTTAACCCTTGTAGCCCTACCCAGTAGGACAGTCAGAATAAAATCCACATACAAGCCTGTACCAGGCCCAAACCACTGAACTTAGATAGATATTATATTCCCCTACAAGGCCTCAAAACCTTCCTTCATGACAGTGAATAGAAAAAGAGAAATGGACCAAAACAATATTGCTCCAAGAGGCCTAATTGGTTGGCTACAACAGGACAGTTGACTATCTTGTGGATAGCCTTGTTTTGTGTGTACTTCTTCCTCCTATCTTTTCTTTCTTGCACTTCTAAATTTGTTGCAACAATCAACAAGCATGGATTCAAATTTTCTAGTTCCTCTTCTAATTCCATTTAACTGCCATCAATGGAAAACTAAGGTTCAACTAATACTAAAGAACAAGAGGTTATATAGAACTTTACAATGGGGGTAGAAAAAAAATGTACAGATGAAAGTGCTAAAGTTAAGTGGTTCAACAAGGGTAATCAAGCTTTTGGATTCTTATTTTATATTGAAGCAGCACAGACCACCTTCTAACCTGAGTTCATAAATCATATTGATGAGTATATTGTCTTCCAATCTTTGGACCGTGAACAAATAAGTAGCATTGTGAGATTACAAGTATGTAGATCATTTATTTTTTTGAAAAATTTATCATTTCTAAAGTACAAAAAAAGGAAGAAAATTTTTCTGATTAGTTAATAAATCGATAGATGTTGTATTTGTCTTCCTCTATTTGTTGATGAGATGAACCTATGGGAAGACCTACTAAAATGTCATAGGACGCAAGGTGTTCATACCCATGGAAAACCTCAACTGGATAATGTGTCTTATCTTGCTCCATTTATTCATGAGATAAACCTATTAGAAGAGCTACTAGAATCTCATAGCCTAGAGTAAGGCGCTCATACCCATAGCAGACCTCAAATGGAAAAAGTGTCTTATCTTGGTCCATTTTTCCACGAGATGAACCCTACTAGAATCTCATAGAGAGAAAGGTGTTCATACACATAGAAGACCTCAAATGGAGAATGTCCTATAGATACATGGATAGCTCTAATCTAGGTAGTTTGAATGTATGGAGATATGTGTCCCAATGCTTATTTAATTGATGATAGATGAGAAGAGGATGAAACAGGAAGAGATTAAATACTTCAGTTTGACCATTAGTTTTCCAATGAAAGGATATAAAAAATATCAGCTGACAGCCTAAAGGCTTCTACAAAGTTTTCCAAAATTGAAAGAAATTAGGAGACACAATTAGAAACAATTGTGATTTTTAAGCCAAAGTAACATCATATATGCTGGGAAAAAAACATAGTTTTAGACGCATCAATAGTTTTGTTTCATGGAATAAAATAGACATCTTAGAAAGATGACATACACCAACAAAAATAAATGATTCTTAAAGAAGTAATTATGGGTAGTCCACTAATAAAGTCTGTGGCAATAGATTGGAGAGAAATAAGATATTGAGATTGGAAAAGTATTCCATGATAATTTAAGATTTTTTGTGATCTATAAAGTACAATGGATATTCCATATGATAGTCATCAACAAACAAACTTTAACTTGAGAGAACCATAAGATTGATTTTATGTTAGCAAGAAAAAAAAAGGAGATGTAGGAAAACAGAGAGAAATGATGCCATCAAAGAGCAACAACAATATATTCTAGAGAAACCCACTTGTAGGTAAAAACTCTAGCAAATGTGAGCACTTAATCACTTAGAATCCTTCAAATGGCACTTGCAACTATTCTAAGCCTCTAAGGCCTACATTGACAATGCAAACCAACTATACTCTATCCTCTATGACCTCTCAAATTTCTCAAAACCCCACAACCCTACTAAAAAACTTGAATCATCACTAGGAACTTAGGAAGCTTGCAAATTTCCACTCTAAATTCCTTTAAAATTCTCTCCTTTCATGGGAAATTCAAGCTTACAATGACCATATAAAGCATTACAATGCTTTAGGAAGCTAAAAAGATTGAAGAAAACCATCAAATGAATAATCATCCAAAATCAAGATGACATGTAACAATAATCTCACACAAAGAAAATTAACAACTTTTTATAAGCTTGTGATTTTTTTTTTACCATGATATTTTTCAAATTACTGCAGTGAATTCACTTCCATTACCTATTGCAAAAAATGAAATCACCACAAAGACCAAAATAAATCCTTTTTTGAAGCTTCTCTCTTTTTCCAAAGCTTGCACATCAATGTCCTATATCATCTAATGCACACTTTAGTGTCTAGGAGCCTATCTCCTATTCAAATATCTCTTCAAATATGCCATGGAAAACAAAAATGAATCCTTTTATACATCAAAAATCCCCAAAATAGAGGACTTCATCCTTAAAAACTATAGATAGTCAATGCACGAAAGAGGATGAATCCCTCAATTGATTGCACAATTTCCATCTTGCCTTGTACCACAAGGCAAATATTAGACAAAATCTAGAACATCTTTGTCTCTAGTTATCCATGTGATGAGATGATAAAGTGTTTGACCATGAAGTAACTTGATCAACATTAGTTTTCTTTGAGGAGGATGATTCTTTTGTTTCAACTTAACATCTTCTCATGAAGATTTAGGACCTCACTACACTTCTCTTTCTTACCTCTATAAGCATTAAAATGAAGCTTATTCCACTCTTCATAAGATTCTAGTTGTTTTCCCTTCTATAGAACACCGTTTCTCAATCATACACACAGGAGTTGCTAAAAACAACACCATAAACAACCAAAGGAGCAACATCTAGCAATATCTACCACTAGAAAATTTCCAACTATAATATTTGACAAAACTCCCCCTTCCATTATGTTATGATGGATGTCCATACCCTATTCCAAAGCTCCCCTTTTGGCACATGAAGGGAGGATGCTCACAAAGGTTGTCGAATTTGGCTTTACACCAGCCAATTACATTTGCTTTAAAATTTCTAAAGCCTTTTGAACAAATTTATTTTGTGCATATCCTGCAATCATTGTAGTCCATGAGATGACATTTCTTTGAGGCATCCTGTCAAACAGTTCACATGCCTTGTCTATGCTTCAACATTTTGCATACATGTCTAACAGGGCAATTGCAACTACAACTAATGAAAATCCTCTATCCTTTATGTTTTGATCATGGATGTCCATACCCTATTACAAAGCTCCCCTTTTGGCATAGGCAAGGAGGATGTTGGAAAAGGTTGTTGAATTTGGCTTTACACCAGCCAATTACATTTTTCTAGACTTGAATGTTTGCAAATGGAATACTTTTTTTCTAAAAAAAATTTGCACAGTTTAGTCAAAATTTTGATGAACACGTCCGACCAAATTGCTATACCTCCGACGAAATTTCTGACGTTATGACATGCCCCTTTCGTTGCTATTTCAACGATTTTGTGGTGGTGTTCCAACGTTTTGGCTGATTTGTCCCGCTTGTTTTCTAGCTAATTTCCGTCATTAGATCAACACATGGTTCATCGGAAGTTCGACGAACACTCGATCACCTTTACCATGGCAACTACCAACAAAGTCACGTCACGAGTTTGGTGTTTCAAGGTTTGTCAGAAAACTGATGAAAATGTTCCGACAAAAAGTATTGCAGTGGTTCGTCGGCGATACGACAATAGTTTGTCAAAAATTTAGCAAACGTTTGTCAGAAAATGGAGCTAAATACAGTTGTGGATCAAGTAAATGCATCAAATTGCAAAAACTCAGTAGAATGTACCTAGGGCTGAATCTGACAAAAGTAGATGGACAAAATGATATAGCTCTAAATCACTTTTACAATACTGCTGGAATCTCCAAAATCTGACAAAATGGTGAAAAGATACGAGCTCGAGAGTCCGAATGGAAGTACTAACTTCAGGCTATGATAAAATATTATAGGAATAAAATCTAATAATTTAATTCCTACACCACTGGAAAGTGCTTAGAACCATCTTTCATGACAGTCATTTGGCCATCAAATTAAGAGATCTGCCTAATTAAGACATGAGGGGGCTTTCGTGATGGTCATTTGGCAATCAAATTAAGAAAATTTCCTAATTAAGACATGAGGGGGGCTTCCATGATGGTACTTTGGCCATCAAATTTAAGATAGTCGCTTGAATTTTTTGAAAAACCACCAAAAATAAATTTACTTCAAAATATGAAGTATTTATATGAAAATGGGGGGTTTTGGGCCTCCGTATGCAAAGGAAGGGTTAGATCTAACCCAATTTGCTCTAGAAATTAGCTACCTCCTAGATGATGGAAAGTAGCCCAAGATGCAAACCTTCCAACCTACAATGAAAATCTCCTCAGCTCAACTTTCCAATTTTAGAGGGACTTTGCATGGCCTATGCTTTGATACCATGTTGGAAATATGAATGAACAATAATCCAAATGAAGTTGTGCACACTAGTTGAAAGGATCAACCAAGAAAGAAACCATCCACATGAACAAGAAAGTGATGCATCACGAGCAAGAAGAGAATATGATCAAATGATGATCTATGATTTGATACCTAGAATCTCTAAAATATAATGAAATATGAGATATGAGATGATTTACAATGAACAAGCACCTTGTTTATATAGGCAAGGTGAGAGGAGGTAGGATAACTACCTTGGATGCAAACATTAAATGCCTAGATAACTATAAGCTAATTAATGATACATGGCCCCATTAATACTAGTTTATAGAATGCCGCCTAGGAAACTAACTCCTAAGTAAACATTAATGATGTGAATAGGTCCTCACTAGAAACTAGTTAGGAAATAACCCCATTCACACTAACAAATATGGGATCTATGCAATATGTAGGTCCTATGCTCCCCCTTTTATTTAAAAAAATATAAACTCAAGCAAAGAAACCCAAAGGAAATATGATTTGGTCATTTATATTTAGTGTAATGACAATACCCACTAGCAAGAAATGCAAAGTGGACTTGATTCCAATGCTTCCAATTCATTAGAGTAAGGCCTTATGTTAGAAGTACAATTTTTTATTACAATTACTATTATTTGATAACATCAATGTGAATTATATTAAAAAGTGTACTTTTTAAAAAACTTAAACCTAAAAGGGAGCATATATGAGCATGAAAGAAGCCCTCAAAGTTCCTAAAATGAGGATTATGTAGTAACATTCGTGAAAATTTTAAAATAATAGGGAATCATGCTTAAAAATTAAAAATTGTATGCATCAATCAATGGAGCAAAAAGAATCCCAAATGCAAAAAATGCCCATAAAAAGGAGGTTGAAAACTCAAGTTATGGAGTTTTGAAGTTGGTTTGTAACTTTTTAAATTCCAATAGAGAGAGGGTCAAAATATAAAATTAAACCTACTGACATTAGCATGATATCACTACTAAATGTAGATGTCCTCTAGTTAAAGTAGGACTCTAATAAATCTAGAAGACTATCAACTATTTTATAACTTCACCAAATTCAAACGCACTACTAGTTTTTCTACCAAATTTGGTAGAGATGGCAATAAGGTGGGACAAAATTAGTGGAGTTTCATCATTCCATTGAAGTGGTGGAGAGGTCATGATGATGGCTAAGTAAAGTCCAATTGGGGTGGAGGTGAGCCCACAAGGATTAGGCATCTATGGTCTGTATGATGCATGGTACCCTAGAAGTCTGGGGGGATTAGGAGAATCCATAGTATTCTATAATCCAAATATGGGGTCTATGCAATATGTATGTCCTATATTCCCCATTTTATTTAAAAAATATAAACTTTTGAACTACAAAATTATTATTTTTTATACATTCTTTTAAACTACCTTATTGTACTACATGACATTCCAAGGGGGTTGTATGGCTTGGGGGAAATTATTTTTTCCTCTAGGGAAATTGTATCCGAATTAGATAAGATTTATATTAAATTAGGGGTTTTTGAGCTTTTTGGATGAGATGCTAGGGTTTTTTTGGCCTCAAAATACACCAAATGAGTAGTCTACTAGATATTAAAAAAAATCTTCAAATGCTTATAGATTTAGCATCCAATATCTAGTTGAGACAATGAAATTTTAATATATAACTTTCTTGACTAATTTTAACTTGATGGTGATCTCAAAATTTCTGTAACAAGCTCCAAAATACATGTATCTAGAAAATTTGGGAAAAAAGAAACCGTCTAGAAATTAAAAAAAAATCACCAATTTTTTATTCTCTAGATCATTCAGGGATGTAAGTAAAGAGAATGCTAAAATATTTAAGAAAAAAATAACTCTACATTCCTAAATTTTCTAAAAATTACTCACTCATAACAAGTTTATTACCATGTAATATTTGGCTATGAAGCCATCTAGACTGCAAATGACCAAAGGACAACAAGAATAGAAATCCAAAATCCAAAATTAAACTATCTTCTATTCAATAGGAAATGCAAATAATAAGAATGGGTGATTACAAATGAAAGATCTTAAGTGAGTACATATAAGATATACCACCCAAGAGACTGCAAACACAACCAATGTGATATTTTGTGTAAAAAGTCCCTTAGCAAACACAACCTAGTGTTAAAATGTCCTAAGTGGAGAACTACCAATGAAGTAGTTAAATAATGTAAGGTTTTCACACTCACAAAAGAAAAAGTTATCTTCATATTTACCACTTGGTATAATGAACAAGTTTTAAAAAAAACAAGATCTTGCATCTATGATTATAAGTGGATTCAAACTAATTTAGTTCAACATCATAAATTTTACCTGAATTATTTTTTCATTAATAATATTCAATCTACCTAAGTATCTAAACTAAATATAATATTTTTTTATATCACCTAAATTTTGTCTTGATGCATCTATATGAAATGAATATTCCTTTATGGTTTTATTTTTTCTCCCTAATGCATGAAATCTAAGACTATATAGCTAAAAAAATGAGAAGATCAAATAGGAAAACAAAAAAAGACATAATAGAATAGCAAAAAATCATGTCAAACTTCCATTTCAAGACAATGAACAAAGAATCTCAAGCATTGAAGTAATATTTGATAAATTTTCAATTGATAGGGAATGGAACAAGTTCTCTATTCAATTTTTTTACTTGAAAGTATTATCTCCAATAATTTCATAAATTTGGAAGGGTTCCAACTAAAATTAATGACATTTTCCATAATTTATTTTTTATCACAAGCTTAAACCCATAAATAGATCATAACAGATATATTTAAAGGACTTAACTTTTGCACATCTTTCAAATCAACATTTGATAATATTTTGGTGTTTTTTGAAACATTGTAGAGTATTTATTTATGAATTATAATGTCAAGATTATTAGGTATGTATTCATGAAAAAAAGATTCAAGCCATAAGCCAATATATATAAGGAGTTTTGTAAAGAGGCTTTGGCTCTTTAGAATACAAGTCCTAAAACTGTAACTAGCACAAATAATTTCTAAACTATAATTGGAGTCAAACATGTCATGACAATCCCAAAGAACCTTAAGTTATTCATCATGATTCAGAAATCTTAATAAAATTACTTTATAATTTATATGATACAAGGCAGTGTTTTTTCAAACATTATTTCTTCTCTATGTAGAATTCAAATAATTAGGGTATTTCCTAGTTAATAAGTAATGCATCAAGCCCTTGTATAAATCATCCTTTGAAACAAAATTATGGTGTATATACATGGTATTGAATTTTGGATTCCCTCTTAACAATTTTCTAACTTGATCCTTAACTCAAATGATCCTCACAAATTATAATTACAAGACATATTCTTGAATAGTTGTATTCCCTTTTCAATGACACTCTCTAAGTTCACTTTATATTAACATGGTTTTGATAAAAATATTTTAAATAACCATATTCATCATTCTACTTGTTAGTATGTGGCAACTAATCATGCTATACTGTACACTCTTCATGTATCCCATTTTTTTCACATCGTCACCGAAAAAGGGAAAAACTGACTTTGTAAAACCCTAATTCTGGAAGCTTCTTAGAAAAGGCTTGTTATAAACAGTTGGGATGAGAGTTATAGTATGATGAAAAAGGTGATTATTTGTGATATTGTAATAAGTTTTGCACTAGATAATAAAATCATTGGATGGCTGTGATTTTGTGGATGTAGCCCGATTGGGTGAACCACATTATTCTATGTTAATTTTTCTGTGTGTGTTTTATTCCTCTATTTTATTGATCAAATTTGTATTTAATTGTTAGATATCTGCCTTCTAACCCTAACAAGTGGTATTAGAGTGGGTTGTGTTTGATTATCATCTACAGGAAGGTCTCACGGTTGAGTGGGGGTCTCACAGTTAAGTGGGAGCAATGGTGGATGAGGGTAAATTAAAGGTAGATAAATTCAATGGGAAGAACTATCAGTTATGGAAGATGCAGTTGGAGGATTATCTCTATCAGAAAGATTTATGGAGGCCTTTGGAAGGAATATCTAAGAAACCGACAACAATGAGTGATGAGGAATGGAATCTTTTGGACAGAAAGGCACTGGGAGCCATTCGTTTATGCCTGGCACAATTAGTGGCATTCAATATTACAACAACAAAGACAACTCAAGAGTTAATAGAAACCCTAGCGAAGTTATATGAAAATCCTTCTGCTTCGAATAAGGTATTTATTATAAAGCGTTTATTTAATATGAAAATGGTAGAAGGTGGGTTAGTTGTTGATCATTTAAATGAGTTTAATACAGTTACCAGTCAATTAAATTATGTAAATGTAAACTTTGATGAAGAAGTTAGGGCTCTTTTTATTCTATGTTCTTTTTTTGAAAGCTAGAATGGCTTGGTAATGGTTGTTAGCAATTATATTTTGGTTTGAATACATTGAAATTTGATGATGTTGTTGGTGTTATTTTGAGCGAGGAAATTCGTAGGAAAAGCTCAGGTGGAACATCCACATCAAGCAGTGTTTTGAATGCAGAAAGCATGGGTATAACAAAAGAGAGAGGAAACAATTCTAGAAATTGTGGGAAGTCACAAGGAAAATCAAAGGACAAAAGGTCCCAATCTAGAGACAAAAGGGATTGCTGGTATTGTGGTAAGTTGGGTCATTTAAAGAAAGATTGTTGGTCTCAAAAAAATAAAGGAGACAAAAATGAAGGCAATAAAGAGGAAAATGTGGTAAGTAATAAATCTGATGAGGATGCTTTGATTCTTTCCCTTGATAATGCTAATGATTCTTGGATGTTAGATTTAGGGGCTTCCTTTCATGCTACGCCCCATAGAAGTTATTTTCTTGATTATGTCCAAGGGGATTTTGGGTTGGTTTATTTGGGAGATAATGAATCATGTCAGATTGTTGGAAAGGGAAGAAACAAGATTAAGTTGTAGAATGGGAATCATTGGCTACTACATGAGGTAAGGCATGTTCCAAAGTTAAAAAGAAATTTAATTTCAGCAAGACAACTAGATGATGAAGGTTGTGTTGTTACATTTAGTGATAAAAATTGGAAGGTTACAAAAGGTGCCTTAGTGGTAGAAAAATGTGTGAAAGTAGGCACCTTATATCTTTGTACAGGTCATATTATTCTTTCGACTTTAGCTATTGCAGATAAAAATCAATGTTAAGGAATAGTTGTTGCAGTTCAGTAGGCAGAAAATTATATAGTTGCTATGGATTATGAATCAACACTATGGCATAATAGACTTGGGCATATGAGTGCAAAAAGTATGAAAGTACTTCATTCAAAGAGTGTTTTACCAGGTCTAAGATGTGTTAATATGGATTTTTGTGAAATTTGTGTGTATGAAAAACAAAAGAGAGTTAGTTTTCTCAAGGATGGGAAGCAAAAGAAAGATGAGAAATTTGAGCTTGTGCATACGGATGTATGGGGACCAACTCAAGTATCTTCTCTCGGTGGCTCTCGGTATTATGTCACTTTTATTGATGATTCAACAAGGAAGATATGAATTTATTTCCTTAGGTAGAAATCTAATGTATTTAAAAATTTTAAGAAATGGAAAAGCTTGGTTGAGAATGAGACAAGTAAAAAGTTAAAATGTCTCAGATCTAATAATGGTGGTGAGTATTGCAGTAAAGAGTTTGAAGAATATTGTTCCTCTAATGGTATTCGTAGGTAGAAAATGGTTCCAATGACTCCATAGGATAATGGAGTGGTTGAGCACATGAACATAACAATAATGGAGCATGCACAGACTATGAGATTACATATTGGGTTGCCTTTAAACATGTGGGAAGAGGCTGTAAGTACTATTGTTTATTTAATCAATAGAGGTCCTTCTAATCCTTTGGGTTGTGGTATGAACTAGAGAAAGCATGGACGGGTAAGAAGGTGAGTTATTCTTTTCTTAAGACCTTCGGTTATGAAGCATTTGCACATGTAGATTCTGAAAATAGAACCAAGCTTGATTAAAATATATATATATATATATATATTTGTTGGATATGTCATTGATGAATTTGGTTATAGGCTTTGAGATTTTGAAAATCAAAAAATTGTGAGAAGCAGGAATGTCATATTCAATCAGAAAGTTTTGTACAAATATAAGTTGCAGCAACATGAGAAGAAAGAAAATGATTATGTAATGCTGGTTGATACACCAAATAGCGATATTCCAGTGGTTCCTCATGCTCCACAATAACAACAAAAAAACTCCAATGAATGTTAGACGATCTTCAAGGATAAGTAGACCTCCATAAATATTTTCTCCCTCTTTGTATTCTATTTTATTAACTTATGTCAGTGAACTAGAATGTTATGATGAAGCTATGCAGTGGATACTAAGGTTCAGTGGGAGCATGGAATGGAAGAAGAAATGGACTCCTTGCTAAAAAATTAGACTTGGGAATTATGCAAGTTGTCTGCAGATAAAAAGGATTTACAAAAAAAATGGGTTTATAGGTTGAAAGAAGAGGATGGAGGTAAGAAAAGATTTAAAGTCAAATTAGTTGTAAAGGGATTTGCACAGAAAAATGGTATTGATTTTGATGAAATATTTTCTCCAGTTGTTAAAATGACTTCTATTCATACTGTTTTAAGTATTGTGGCTATTGAAGATTTGCATTTAGAACAACTTGATGTTATAACAACCTTTCTCCATGGTGATTTGAAAGAGGAAATATACATGGAACCAACCACAAGGATTTGAAGTCAAAGGTTAGGAGAAATTGATGTGTAGACTAAAGAAAAGTTTATATGACTTCAAGCAAGCACCTCGACAATGGTATATTAAATTTAATAGCTTTATGGCTGAGCATGGCTACAGTTGATGTAATTCAGACTATTGTGTTTATTTTAAGAGGTTGGATGATGATAGCTACATTATTTTATGTCTATATGTTGATGATATGCTTGTAGTGGGGTCTAACATGGATCACATAAAGGAGTTAAAACAACAGTTAGGAAATTAATTTGCTATGAAGGATTTGGAGGCAACAAAACAAATCCTTGGTATGAAGATTACAAGAGATAGGAAAAAAAGAAAATTGTTTTTATCTCAGGTTGATTATGTTGAAAAGGTGTTGCAGAGATTTCATATGGAGAATGCAAAAGTTGTTAGCACACCTTTGCCTAGTCATGTTAAATTGACTAAGGATATGTGTCCAAAGACACAAGAGGAGGAAGAAAAAATGACCAAGGTACCATATGCTTCAACTGTAAGTAGTTTAATGTATGTCATGGTATGCACAAGACCGAATATTGCACATATTGTAGGAGTTGTTAGTAGGTATATGAGTCATCTTGTTATTGAGCATTAGAATGCGGTAAAATGGATTCTCAGCTATTTGAGAGGTACATCCCATAAATTTTTATGTTTTGGGGACTCTAATACTGATTTAAAAGGTTATGTTGACTCAGGTATGGTAGGGGATATTGATACCAGGTGGAGTACCATAGGTTATGTATTTACAGTTGGTGGGACAATAGTGAGTTGGATTTCTTAGTTGCAAAAGGTGGTTGCTTTATCCACCATAAAGGTAGAGTATGTTGCTGCAACAGAGGCGGAAAAGGAGATGATATGGCTACAACTTTTCATGGAAGAGTTGGGAAAACACCAATCTGAAAATTACTTGTTTACAGATAGCCAAAGTGTTATACATCTTGCAAAGAATTTTTTCTTGCACTCTAAAACCAAACACATAAAATTGAGATATCATTTCATTCGGTCAGTGTTGGAGGATGGACAAGTCAAGCTGAAAAAGATACATACAGATGCCAATCCAGCGGATATGTTTATGAAGGTAGTGACAAGGGAGAAGTTGAGTTCCTCTTCAATTTTGGTTGTCCTTCAAGGTTGACTTCAATTATAACAGAGTAGTAGGGTCCAAGGTGCTTCTTTCCAATGGGAGTTGTAAGTGCAGCGGTGTTGTCTAGGATCAATCTCCAAGTGGGAGATTGTTTGGTGTGGAGCCTAATCAGTCCCCAAGTGGTACAAGATTGTTGGTATGTTGCGATTGATCATGATATATTGTACACTCTTCATGTATCCTTGCCAGGGTTCAGGGGCAACAGCCCCTGAGAAATTTTTTTTTCCCATTTTTTTCTCGTCATCACCGAAAAAGGAAAAATCACCAAAAAAGAAAAAAAAACTAACTTTGTAAAATCCTAATTCTGGAAGCTTCTAAAAGGCTTGTTATAAGCGGTTGGGATGAGAGTTACAATATGATGAAAAAGGGATTATTTGCGAGTTTTAATAATTTTTGTACTGGATAATAAAATCATTGGATGGTTGTGGTTTTGTGGATGTAGCCTTGATTGGGTGAACCATGCTAAATTCTTTGTGTTAATATTTCTATGTGTGTTTTATTCCTCTATTTTATTGATCAAATCTGTATTTAATTGTTAGATATATGCCTTCTAACCCTAACACTACTTAATAGTATATAATGCAAAATTTCTTGATCAGTTGGACAAACACAATGACCTATTTGTCCATCATGGAACATAAAATTAAAATTTTATCAATGGTGCACTCACCAAGGAGATATGCCTTGCATCTCCTAGTTTCTTTATTTAAACCAAAACACTTTCTATTGAATATTTGAATATGAATAAATATGTATAATATTTGAGAGTAATCAAGACTAATGAGCATTGGCATGTTAACAATGACATTTTTATTTCACATTTATGCTACTTGAGATTCTAGATTCTATAAAATTTGTATATCCTTATCTAACATTGAATTAAGACAGTGGGGAAAATTAGTAAAACTTAATACAAATTTTGAAAAAAGATAATTTTATGAAGAATAATTTGGGTAGTTGAATGTCAAGTATGCGTTGTTCCCTTAATCTTATAGTGTGCATAGAGTTATGAGTAGTTAACTTGTGGTTATCTTAACTCCTAATTAGTTATATGATAATTATTATATTCTTATTTAAATATTTAGTTCAACCTAGGTGTTATATTTAAGTGTCTAAGTAATTTAGGTGACATATTAGGCATAAACAAGGTATATATAGTGGTTAGTTTATTATTGTCATATTATAATTTATAATCTTCTTAAATACTTTTGGAGGTTTCCCCCTTGAAGAGTCTTATTATTCTCAATCATTATCAATTATTTGAAACATATTTTCTAATGTGTGCAATTTATTGATTATAATTGGAATTAGAGCAAGATGTTAGCATTGTGAAGGGAAAAAAATATATTTTTTATTTGGAGGTTTGTTTGGGTAGCAAATATTTCTCTAATTTGATAATTTTTCTTTATTTTTAAGGGTATTTTGAAAGCCATATTTATTTTTCTACATCATATATTTGAAGAAACCTAAAGAAAAATTTAGAATTATAGGGGTCTCACCAAATTTTCTCCCAAAGCTAAATATTATCAAAATTCTTAGAGATTTTTTGGGAAGTGAGATCTATACCCTAATAAGTTATAGTAGAAAAATAAAATTTGTTGGATATAGTTTATGTGATGTATTATATAATTAGATTTTCCACCAAATTCACTCTAAAGGCTACAAATAAATGAAATTCTTGGAGATGTTTTTGGGAAGTGAGATTTACGCCTTAATAAGTTATAGTAAAAAAAATAGATTTATTAATGTTGGAGTAAATTAATTAATATTTACTCCAGTGCTTAATGCAAACTTAGGAATAGGTCATCGAGTTCTAATTGCGAGTGTTATTGCACTAATTATGCATTTCAATCAGTCATGTGCTTTATTCTTTGTGTTGCACACAAGATAAAGCTACTTAACTGATTAATGCACTCAATTATCTCACTCCTCTCTGAGTCATAACTTCATCATTTAGGGTCTCATGTTGAGTTCGCCTAAGTCGACATAAGGATATTCAATCCTTCATTGTATTCATTCAGTAATCAATAATCATTACCGTTTCACATATTTCTCTATGTGCTTGATCATTTGTCTTCCTAGATCTATCAGAATTTTACATGATATCAGAACTTTAGGTGGAGATAGTGCAAGGCATAGTTGAGCAAAAATATATTTGGTTTGTTTCTATTGCTATGTGCAAGCATAGGAAGATGGTTAGATGCATGTAAAATCATTTTCAAGTGTCGTTTGGAGTCAACCTACTCACAACAAGAAGATATCCACACAATCATTTGGTAGGCCACGCAAGCCCTTGGGAGGCTACATAGAAGGTGTTCCTTTTGTCACGTGAAGTTGCAAGTAGCTATCTATCACCCACGTGGAGGTCAGATTCAGAATCTGTGCTTATCCCTCAATTGAGGTGTCATGTTTCTCCTGCTCAGTTTCGTATTCCCCAAGTTGAGGTTGTGATTTAGTGTTGGCAAGCCAAGAGTTTTGCATTGACACTTATTCCCCGGGTTTAGACCGTGATTTGTATTGGGAGGGAACATTTTTTTACTTTGGCTACAACTTCTATCATTTGGAGAGGGCACGATAGGCATCATTTCATCTCCAAACAGCGAATCCCTTGTGGCATTTTGAAACTATTGGGTTTTACATCATTTTAATTCATTGTACAAAGGATGACTAAGGGCATGTTTTTGCAGCTGGAGAGGTTTGATTTATTGGAATAGGCATGATCTGTTTGGTGGAGGCTATGAAGTCTCTTGGAAGACCCATATTTTTCTATCAGAAATGTGTGATTCTTCTTCTCTGAGAGGGGAAATTTTGGTGAGAGGTGGTGTTTCAAAATTATAGGCCATAATTCAAGCTTGGGAAGCTGATATTTTCTTTTTGAAGGCTTTGCAGACCTGTGAGGAGGTGACTCACCGTCCATTCGACATGTTGTTTGGAGGCACGATTCACTTGTTTGAAGCTGAAAAACATTCATTAGAGGCTATGTTTGGGCTTGTAGTCTGTGATTCACCTCTAGAAGGACCCAATTCATCTTTGGAAGCAGTGGTATTACCACAATGGAGGCAGATGTAAACCTTTGTTTCTAGATGCATACATGTTTATTTCCCTATTTTTTTTTTGCATGCTTCTTGCTTTATTCCTTGTTGATTCTTTAAACATTGTACGTGCTTTGTGAGCACCACATGATAAAGATCTGGGAAAATTTGGAGCTTTGTAAAAAATCAAACTTATATAAAGTTCCATAAGGTGGTTTCTACTTAAAGCATCTAGTATAACTTTCTTTCATTTTTCTTCAAAATAAATAAACTTAGAATATTAAAAGTTTCTAGAATTAACTATCAAGCTCCGCATTGTTCCTCCAATCGACAACCAAAAGTGTTCTTCTGTTATAAATTCCTTTCTACATGAGATTCCAAAGTTGCATTCTCATGTGCTTCAAGAGTTTCTTTCTAGCGGGATAATTTTGAGCATTGGATAAACAATGACATCATCCCTAACGGAGGGCATCTTTGTAGTTCTTTAGCAGTTGCATCTTTATTCTTTAGTTTGAATAAATTGTTAAGAGTTTTTCCACCTGGATTTTCTCCTTTGTTGATAGCCACATCACCGTTGTTGGCTCACCATATTCATAGGCTTTGCAACTTGTTCTCTATTAGTTTTCACAAGATTTTGGATTGACATCATCACTTTACGACATGTGGACATGTGAGCAATTTTTAGAGGCACATATCATTGAATTCTTTTCCTTCATCAATTTTTTGCTTCTCCTATCATTCAGGGGTGTTGTTGGAGTAAATTAATTAATATTTACTCCAATGCTTAATGCAAACTTAGGAAAAAGTCATCTAGTTATGATTTCGAGTGTTATTGCATTAATTATGCATTTCAATTAGTCATGTGCTTTATTCTTTGTGTTGCACACTAGATAAATTCACTTAACTAATTCATGCATTTTGCTATCCCACTCCTCTCTCAGTCAGAACTCCATCATTCAAGGTCTCATGTTGAGTCTTCATGAGTCTACATAAGGATATTCAATCCTTCATTGTATTTATTTAGTGATCGATTCAGTAATCAATAATCATTATTGTTTCACATATTTCTTTGTGTGCTTGATCATTTTTCTTCCTAGATCTATCATAATTTTACAATTAGATTTTGTGTTATTTATTGCAAAAAATAATTCTCATCATGGCAGGGCTTACCACAAGAGACAAAAAATTCCTATCAAAGATAGAAAATATCTAGAAAAGGATGATATAGAAATTGAGGAGATTTATCCTAATGATATGAAGGTTGAAATCACCAAGTATAAGGAAGATATTTAATCAATAAAGGAAAATATCAATGCATTATCGAGGAAAATAGATTCCCTTATGAGTAGTATGAACTAGATAAGGAACATATTGACATAATTAGAATTGGGAGGAAGGTGTTGCTTCTAAGGGATGTGATTCTTTTGGGTTTAACTTAGATCTCTAAATGGATCATCACTCAAATAACTATATTTCTAGGAACTTCACACCAAAGATGGATTTGTGTAGGTTTGATGGTAAAGATCTAATCAATTGACTTTACCAAATGGGGCAATTCTTTGGTCTTCATCGTGTTCCTTGTCAACAAAAAAATGTGATGGCATCCTTGTACTTGGATTCCACTAACCAATTCATTTGGTATTCTTGGATGTGTGGAGAGAATAAAAAGAAGGGTTGTGTTGTTACAAAGTTTGTTTTCTAGGAGGAACTCACTATACATTATGGTGACAATCTTATGGATAGCCATTTTAACCAACTTACCAAGTTAAAGCAAGCATGCATTGTCAAGGATTATATTCATCAATTCTAAACTTTATTTTAAAGAATAGAATGTTACAAAGGAAAAATTAAAGTATTCCTACGGGGTTTAAAATATCACATCAAATATGAGATATGCATATTCCCATATTCTATGTTGCAAGCAATGATTATGACAAGGAAGGTAGAAGAAAAGTTTGTGGCCAATAAAAGGCAAGGTTTGGTAAACATAAGAGATAAAAACTCTTCGACAAAGTCACCTCCTTCACCAAGGCCACCCTCAAACACAAGATTCTTAAGAGTGAAAATTATTATTATAGATGTTACAAATTTAAAATTGATTTTGTTTTCATAATCACTCTTAAAAATTATGATGAAGGGTGAATGAATAAAGTCTAATTTGACACAATTTCAATCATACATTAATAATAAGTCAATTGACTGATTTTCTATTCAAGTATAACTCAAACTCCAAGACAGATCAAAAGACACTTGATATAATGACTCAACCATGTTGTAAGCATCTATAAGATGCTGAGTTCAAATCTATCAATACCAAAAAAAAAGAAAAAGAAAGAGAGAGAAGAGACTTATGGACATCAATTTTTTTGAGTTACATACAAATACAAAGGACATTTTAGGAATAGCTGTCACATTCGAGCACCGTCTCCTCAACTGCAATCAAATTGCAAAAATATTTTATTTGCTGCTCAATGAGAAAGACAGGACTCAGCTCTACTAAAAACAATTAAAAAATATCCACCTGCGTTGTGTGGGAGATACGATTCAATTTTTGACCAATCCCAACTACGTATCCTCAAGTCTTTGCTTAACAAGAAAGCAAACAAGAGTCCCAGTCTCTGCCTCTATCAGAACTTGTGATAGTCCAAATTTCAATACCTACTTTACCTCGGTCCCACGTCAGTCACGGAGGTGTCATTTACAGATGGAATGCCCGACCCAGATGAAGCCGTCGTTCCAGACGTGTGCGATGGTGTATCCTTTTCATACCTTTCTAACCCTAATCCTGCGCTTGATTCTGAAGCGCTCAAAAACGCTGACGCTGGCTTTGTTGGATTTGGCAATGCCACCGCATTGCTCGATATCATGATAATAACACTTGACATAGCTGGACGAACCGTCGCATCAGCTTGTACACACAAAAGTGCAACATGAATGCACCGTTCCACGCGCTCCCGCGGGTAACTCTCTTTTACTCTTGACTCGACCATACTTATCATATCTCCTCCTCTGTACAGTCTCCATGCCTGCATCACAAATCCAACATCAACAATGCATGTTAATTTTGGCGTCTGGCATTGAAAACCATTCTTGAATGCAAACGCATGGTGGTCAACTAAATTTGTTACCCATTCCAACAGATTTTGCATGTCGTGTGGAAGATCGAAATCTGTGTTTTTCCTTCCACTCACAATCTCAAGCAGTAACACGCCAAAGCTGTAAACGTCGGCTTTAACTGACAGTTGTCCTCGCATTGCATACTCTGGAGCCATGTAACCGCTGCACCACATCGAGAGAACCCCACTTAGAAAAATTAAAACATTCAACATCATCAATCTGAAACCAAAAGCACACAGATAGCATCATCGGAGTGCTTACTATGTGCCCGCAACTCTTGTTTGGATTTGGGTCTCCTCTTCAGGAAAAAGTCTTGCTAAACCAAAGTCTGCTATTTTAGGATTGAATTTGTCATCGAGCAAAATATTGTTTGCTTTAATATCTCTGTGAATGATTTTCAGCTGTGAATCTTCATGAAGATAGAGAAGGCCGCGAGCAATTCCAATGATAATGTTATAACACTTTTGCCAATCTAACTGTTTATGCTTTTCTGAATCTGTTATACAATTCCATTTCAATTTTATAATCTCTTTCAAACAATTTTATGATATTAATAATAATAAATAAAATAAATAAATATAACTTACCAAAAAGAAAAGTATCCAAACTCTTGTTAGGAAAATATTCATAAACAAGCAACCTTTCATCTCCCTCTGCACAACATCCCAACAGGTTTGCAAGGTTTCGGTGCTGAACGTTGGCCATCAGTTCCACTTCATTCATAAATTCCTTTTTACCTTGGGAAGATCTTGCAGACAGTTTTTTAACTGCTATTTCCTTTCCGTCTCTATTTATTTCCTGAAAGATCAGAGCAGAATTAGAGCTCGGAATCTCCCTTAACAAATTTTTCCACAATAGCCTAATTAATCTATGACTAAAATGTTAATTCAGGTCAAGGATACAATATAGCCCTACCCTGTATACTGGTCCAAAGCCTCCCTCTCCAAGCTCGTTATTTTCATGAAAATTTTGTGTGGCTTCTGCCAATTCTTCTAAGCTCATGATAAAATGTTGCTGGCCGTGTATGAGTAACCCGGATTCGGGAGAATATGCATCCATTTCTGTAGATGAATGAAAACTGGAAAAGCTTAGAAAATTTAACGTTATAATAAATCCATTAGAAAAGAAGAGTAAATACAAAGAAGGAAATTATAAGCGGCACCTTCGTTGTGGGTACCTATAGTAACTGGCCTCCCAAAAATAGCAGATCTCACTTTTTTTCTCATTGCAATTACACAAATAACCAACACCAGAATCAGGCCTCCTATAACTCCCAAAACTATTGGTAATGTTTTCGAAGACTTATCTGCAGCGTAGATTCATTTCAATATTCAAGACTACAGTTCAACATTTATTTTTTAAAAAAAGAAAGTAGCTGCGCGTATTCTTTGATTGGATCTGACCTTTTGTGGGAGGTGTGGAAATTGATGGAGTCGGTGCTGAAGCGGCTGTAGTATCAAAAAAGGGGTTTATCTCAAACCTTACCATACAGCTTCCTAATTGAACCAGACCTCCTTGTCTCCCAGAACAATATTTCTCCACAGTGTCCCCTACATTAACCAAGCATGTTTTGCAATCCCCGAGGGTTAAATCTCTCAACATTGAGCGAGCCCGTATACATATTGGGATTTGGAATAGTTAGCTGATCCTATACCATATCGTTTATTTGCGGAGTCGCAAGCAACATTAGACAGATTGGAGAGAAGACTAGAGGTTGTGGCTTTGAAATCATCCATATTCCCTGAGATGTTATTGCCGTTACAGATATAATAATATACGCTGCCATCTTGTGTTGAAATGAAATCAGACTTGTCATATCGCAGAAAGCAGTCATCCATCAATACCAAACCACCTATGTCGTTAGCGCAATTTTCCTTCAGAGAATAATATGCTTGTTGTGCACAATCTGACCATTTCTCTGTTGACACGTTCCCAATACACTGCATGAGGCCATAGACCTTGTTGGGCGTTTGACCAGAGGAAGAAGTGTTAAACCCTAAACTTAGAGATGTACTTGTAAGCAGATCAGTCATAACCCGATTTAGATTGTCAGAATATATCCCGCCGTTGGTGTAAGTTGAATCATTATTGCAGGAATGCCATCTTTCATCGGATATCACAGACGAAAAATTCATTACAATGAACAAAAGAAGAATAGAAAAGTAAGAGCTGCACCTCATCTTGTTCTTCTTGTAACTGAGATCAGCACCGTGCTTTGCAACCCAGATAGGCAATATAACTACAATTAGTGCTGAGTATTGCTTCATGAGATCAATTATAGCGATGAATTTGATGGGTTGAGAAACACAAAAGCGAAAAAGTCATTGATTCACCTTGGAAACGGTCAGCTGTACATCCTTCCTCGCTACGTCAAATAAAATCAAAACAATTTTTTTCGGTTTTGGCTTGTAGATTAGTAGAAAAAAGGTGTAGGTTATCACCATTTTGGGTTTCCAAAATATGTAGCTCAGAATTGTTTTAAGACGAAGTGTCTGACTTTTGAAGCAATTGATGTTTATCAAAGTTGTTGAGCTTTACTGAAGACTGTGGAAGCCATTCCAAGGTACTAGTTTTACTGTTTTCACTTGGCGAGACCTACGACTTCCGGAATTATTCTAATTTAAAAAAAAAAAAAAAAAGAACATGACCAGCCCTGTTTGTTCGCTTATAAAATTTTGTTGATGACGCAGGCATCGTCACTGCCCATGTTTCACCCTTACGAGCCACCTCAATAAACAAGAACTATGTGCAAGGTGATGTATCTACATTTTAATATTTAAATTAGAGATAAAGGTTATTTTTAAATACCTTAATGGAGGAAATGTGGAGAATAAAAGAATGGTGGTTTATAATTTACATATAAAATATAGTTTTAAATGTTTTTAATTTATTGCAAAGGAAAAAAAAATCATGTATTAGGTAGGTTAATTAATTATTTATTATTAAATATATAATTAGTTTAAATAGGTGAGTTAGGTAAATAGATGTGACAATAAATGTTGATTTTTTTTAAAAAAATGTAAAGGAAAGGTGTATTTATATGTGAGAATTATGATGCAAAATTAAGATGTTTAAATACTATCACTAAATATGCAATTAATCTAAATAGTTTAGTCAAACACACATATATAATAATATATGTTAATTTAGAAAATTAAATACCAAAGGATGGTGTACTTATCTATGGGATATATGATGAAGAATAAAGGTTGATGTTGCACATAATTCAATCATCTAATATAGAGAAATGTGTGCTCTTGATGTGCTAGTTGTTTGGATTACTACACAAACTTGTGATTCTCTCAAGGTCAATATTGTAACTTTGGATAAATTGTGTCAAGTGGATTTTTTTTATAACCTATGAATTTATCTTGAAAAACTATGTACATTTGTGACCTAGTTTGCCTTGATCTCTATGTTTAGTTGGCACTTAAGGGCTAGTGGTATTTAAAAAAATCTTGGGGAATTCATTAGACTGCAAGTGTCATGTTCTTTTAGGTCAACTAAGCCCTTGATTAAACGAATTGTATGGTCATGTAGAAGATTCAAGACAAAATATGTAGGTGTACTAGATGAATGTGACATAGATTATATTTCTTTTTGAAGTGTTCTAGGAATCTTCAATCCATAAGATTTTTGAATGACTTTCAAGGACATGAATTTGATGTAAATTAATGCAAATCAAATGCTTTTAAATACTAAGATATATCAATTAATTTTCAAATGTGCTCTAAGTTAGCTCAAAATTATTAGTGAATTATGTGGGAATTACCAACATTTAATTTATTTTATTTTTAATGTCAAGGGTTGCTTTTGCATGATGCAAGACCACTCTCACATGTAGTGAGATTGAACCAAGAGAAGGTAGTGTTAATATCTGGGGAATAAATTCTTAGGAATGGGGCAATAATAGGTGTAACAAATGATATATGGATGGGAATATGTGTGGATGTGGATAATAAAATATAAAGTATGAAGGAGTATAGGTACGTGGGGATGGATGAAAGATCAAGGAATGGGAATAACTTTGGAGAAGATTGTGTCATATATTGATATGTAATATACTAATCCAACCCATCAAGATGTGACTAAAACTAAATGAGAATCAACATAAGTATCATGTTAGGAATAGGTGTTATACACCTTTTATAACATTAGATTAATTTAATTATGTAAATAAATATTTTTTGTGGTACATCCTAGGTGATGTGTTTAACCACATTAAATATTTATTTGGATCCAATTGTAAATTTGTATATGTAACGTTAGATTATATATTTTATATGTAGGTTGCACATTGGAAAAATATTTAATACTAGGAAAACTTAGTATCAAAAATAAAATATGGGGGAAATATTTTTGTAAGGTTGTAGTATTAGTCACATGGTTTACAAAATATCACTTGGTGGTTTTGTGCAAGCTTATGTCTATAAAATCAAGCACATGTGTAGTTGTCTAAGGTTGGCCATTTTAGGGTTGACTTGTGTAAGCATTTCTTGTAGGTTGCACAAGTGAGGGTTTGAAGTATGGATTGGAATGCATGGTTATCTCATAATTTTCTTGTTCACATGGAGTGAATGCAAAGAGCTTGATATTTTAGAGGTATTAATGGAGACTCTACATATGTATTGTAATGATTTCATTGTTCAATAATACATGAGTGATGAATGCTTTTGGAGGCTACATTTTTCTCTCTTGAGGTTTTTTTCTAGGGTATATCTTGTGTCATCTATGATAGTATGTTGTATATTCTTTTGTATATAAATTATGAGTATTTTTTTGCATAATTTTCTCTATTTGGGTTATGTGAAATTTGTATATATGGTTGTAGATTTACTTTCATTTGGTGTCACAGTCATGGTTGTGCTTGGTTTAATCCTTGTATGAGTAGATCTAGATATTTAAATCGAGGGTTTTGGAAGAAAGAATGAAGATATTGCAAGGTATAAGGGTTTTGTGTAGATGTTATTTTATAAATTTGGAGTTTTGGGGTTACAAGTTTGTAATTATTTTTTGTATATCAGGGCTATAAATCTAAACTTAAAAAAGGGTTTTTTGGGAGTTTACCATTAGGGTTTTGTAGGGAAATTTTCACAGATGACTTGTTGAAAAAAAAGACCTCACCATTGGATCCAAGAGGTCCTAGAGATGAAAATTGACATAAAATTCAACCTATTTTCATCACTAAAAAATTGTAGCATTTTCCCTTACCCCTATTGTACAACCACATAATTTGTTCTAAAAAAAAATAAACTAATAATAAATTATTCACTTGAAAAATTCTTTTGAAAAATTAAATTAAATTAAAAACTTTTTGGGGGGTTCATAGACCCCCCTACACAATTGAGTGCATAGTATACCTTATGGTAATGTTACTAGTAGTACCATCAATATAATATTGGTGGTAGTGCACTCAATGGCTAGCTGATAGTGCTAGGCCAATTAGGCTTTAACCCCCTCAGTTTCATCCCCCAATTTGATAAGGCCCAAACTTCAACCCCCTTGTGCGGTTAAAAATTTAAAATTTAAAACCTTTTAAACTTTTTTAATATCCATCATTAATAGACAATCAAAGTGGCACCCAAAAAGAAACATTGCCCAGTAGAGTTGCCACTCACTAGCCACCAGGGCTCTTTGGATTTTACCTAAGGATAAAAGTAAAAAATTGTGTCACACTTTTATAAAGGAAACGGCCAACACTAATCCAACTTTTAAACTTGAATCACTAAAAAGTGGCATATATGTTTTGAATTTTGAAATGATGTAAACTAATAATGTATGTATTTTTTAGTATGTTTTATGTTTGTATTTTTGTGAAAAAAATAAAAAAATTGTTTGAATATAAGTTTTTTATATATTGACACTATAATTTAGTTGCTAATAAAATGTTAATAAATGAAGCTACATGAGACGCCAATCTTTATATAGTAATTTTTTTCCTTCAAGTTTTTGTATGTATTTATAACTTGAAACTTTAGTGCATGGATATATTTTTATCCAATTTTGGTAATTATATATTTTTAAATAAATATTTGTAAACAAATATTTTGGCACCCGAATGCCTTTCTAGCCCTTCTAGGGTTTTTCACCTAAAAGGGGAAAGAATGGGCCAAAATGCAATGTTCACATTCAAAGATTGATGTGATGTGGGTGTAATGTGCGTAAATATGATGATTAAATGCAGTAAACTGAAAAAGAAATGATTTATTAATGTTAAACCTAAGAAATGCAAAGTGCTGGAAAACATAGTGATGTATGCAAAAACACCTAAGAATGAAAACAACTGATGACAAAATTAAACAAAATTGGAGAGGTGCACCTGGAATCTGAAGTCTGATGTAGAGAGGCTCTGGAATCCTACAGAGTTGACTGGGACACTTATGCCAAGCTGGGTGACTTAGTCTAGTTTCAAGGAAAATCTATCGGAATAGGAATCTACCAAATGGGTACTCAGAAATATAGAAACCACTTTTCAGGCTTGGCAATGGGACTAATTCACAACATATGGAGACTTAGTCCACCTAGGAATTTTTGGTATTTTGGGACAGGATTCTATAGCTTTCGGTCTACTCCTTTTTTGACAGGTGTTTGGATCTGAATCTGCAAAAAATAGGCAGAAATTGGTCTCCAAGCTTCAATTAGGGCTTTGTTGACTTTGATGAATTTGATGGATTGAAAACACCTTTTTGAGACTTTCCTCTTTGACAAATATGCATACAGGACTTGCAAACACACATGCAAAGAGGGGGAAAAGGGTTAAGGTTTAGAGTATAGAGGCAAACCCCACTTTGGTAATCAAACCCTAGACAATGAAATGAAATAAGAAGCCCGAATGATAAATAAACAACATGCAATTTCATAAACTTACCAAACCCTTGATGCGTAAGTATGAAGATATGCAATGAACTGCTCCAATGGATGACTTAATAATACTTAGAGTGCTTGAATGAATTAGGTGCTTGAGAATGAATAGATTGGTAGGTGTTAAAATGAGAGGAAAAACCCTTATTTATACTTTATTTTCCATTATTTCCTGAAAATAACACATCACAGGCTGACCTAAAGGGTAAGAGAATAAAATCATGCCAAGAAATTAAAATTATTTTGATTTTTGTGCCTAGTGGGACTAAGTCACCCTAGGTGGTGACTTGGTCCCACCAGGGCAATTTCACTAGGTGTAAAAAATTAAAGTGCATTAAATAAGGTCTAACAAGAATATCCTAAAAAATACACTTAAGTAAGGTCAGAAAGTGCATTAAGGGGTCATTTAAACATAAGAAAGGGTTGAATTAGTGAGGAAAAGTCTAGAAAAGTGTGAGAGTTTGTTACAACTCTTTACAACACTTTGAAATAAGACTTGGTAAGTGATCAAAATAGGATATTTAAGTGAATTATAATAAAAGGGTCCTAGAAAAGTGTGAAAGTGGGTTACAACACTTCACAACACTTTTACAAGACATCCTAGGAGTCTTAATGATTCTCAAGGGTCCAAGACCTAATGTGAATGTGTTGACTACATTACAACATTAAATCTAGGAAAAATCAAGCCAAAGTCCACTAGGAGGGCCCAAACATGAGAAAAAGTAGAAGGGTTTCTTTTTCTGTGTCCATAGTTAGCCCCCACTTTAGTGAGAGGATGAACCTGCTTCAAACTCACACTAAATTAGTCAAACATGCAAATCAAGAGGGGTCTAAATGCACTGATGTTGGTAAGATGAGACAACAATAGTTGAGAGGGATGATCAATCCCCCAGGATGAAGATCTCATGGAAGACCAAACATAAATGTACAAAGGAACACACATGAAAATGATGAAAGACAAATGAAAGAAAGCTTTGATCGTATTTCCAACCTGTTGTGGATTAGATCTAGGCTATTTTTTTGGAAAAGGAAATGTATACTCACTCTGGGGAAATGAAACTCATGGCTATCCACCGGGTGAGAAGGCCCAAGTATACTCACTCTGGGGCCACGAAACTTTTGTTTGTCCATGGGGTGAGAAATCCACAAGGTGGCTATGTGGAAAATTCATGCCTCAGAATGGGCTTCCCACTCAACCATATCAAAGTTATACCACCTGATAACTTTAATAAGGCACCACAAAGGACAATGTCATTTTGTGTTTCATGAGAGAAGTAACGCTTCGTATGCTTACAACTCGTGAACAAATGCAATGGCACCATAGGCATGCAAGCTATGTTATGCAAGGTGGCCATATAAAGGAAAAATACAACATGCAAAAAGATGTTCAAAGGAGTCTTGTCTAGTTCATGCGAGGTCTTAGCTTAGGGAACATTGTATCTAATGTCTCCAAGAGAGAACCAATCAAAGAATAGAATATTTGCAACTTAGGGGATGCAGTGTGTCACATCATACCACCAAGAGGAATGTAATATGATAAGATAGATCACACTTATGAAGGACATCACACCCAATGTCATCCACAAAGTGATAAACGCGTTGTATGAAGTAACAAGGTTGCACTAAGAACCAAGAAAAAGAAATATTCCAAATGAATTATTCCAATGGATTCCCCCACTTTGAAGGAATTGCTACACACCATTCTATGAGAAATTACTTTAAAGTAGCAAATGAAAAATGCGAAAATAAAGAAGGCATGAGAGCCAACTTGGAAAGCCCCTATGCCAAGTCATGCGTTTCCAAGTAAGGTTGCGTCATGTAAATGAAAGAGGAACAAAAGAAAGAGGGGTTGTCCCCAAAAAGGAACACACCAAACACATAAGAGATATATGGATTTGGGGTCAGTATGTTTGTTGCTGCAATGTTTTGATTAAAGAGGTCAGAACTGCCATCATTCCCCAAATACATAGAATTGGAAGAATGACACAAAGAGAGTGAAAACAAAGAAAAAGAAGGGTATTTTTGGGTCAACATGAAGGAGACATTGCAGTCTCAATGCCTTGTGTCATCCCCAAAAGGAAAAAAAATCAAAATGAAAATGAAAAGAAAAAGGAAAAACCTTTTGGGTCAACATGGAGACATTGCAATCTCAATGCCTTGTGTCATCTCCAAAAGTAAAACACAAACAAAAGACAAAAGAAAAGGCAAGGAAAAAGAAAAAGGGGCCTTTTGGGTCAACATGGAAGAGACTTAGGGTGTCTCAATGCTTTGTGTCATCCCCAAAAGGAAAACACAAAACAAAAGCGAAAGCAATGTACGACATATAGAAGAATGAAGGTACAAATAGATGAATTGCACAAAGAGAAAGAACATCAAATGTCACGTTACGAGGGAGCGCGATACACACATACAAACACAAAAGAATAGGAAAATACTAGTAATGCAAAGGTAATTCATCCACCTCCCAATCTCATTCAAGATAAGCGAAAGGTGAAAAACATAGCTAGGGGTCAAGGACAAATGCATCACTAGGACAAGGCTAACAACTACTTGCCCCCACTGCTCGTGCAAGGTGAGAATGAGCCGAGATAGGTGATGGGAAAGGGGGTCATGTAATAGTGAGAAGAAGATTTTCTACAACTATTACATGATGAGGTGTGTGGTAGTTGTTTATGGATTTATTGGATAGCAATTATCGCCATCAAAATGGTACTTGCTCAGTATTTCTTTCAATTGACAACACTCATCACTTCTATGTCCAAGAACACAATGATATGCACAATGAGGAATATTAGAATCTTTAGGATAGATTACCAACCTATTCATAGGTGGTAATAAAATGAGCTCTTTGTTTAGAAGGATTTTCAATTTCCTTTCACATTCAAGTGGTGGATGGAGAAGAAACTTTAGTTTTTTCAACTTGTAAGGTTGTTTGCGTTTACTAGATTCACCTTTTACATGGATTGAAGGAGGAAGAGAACCCATGGGGATCCTATCATCCTTGTCATTGTTATCAATCAATGGTTTTTCACATGGAATAAGAACATTCAAACTGGGAGGGAAATCGAAGAGCACCATGCCATCATCACGAAGTCTCCAATATTCTATAGGAGGCTTTTTGTCATGAGGGGGATCTTGATATCCTAACCCTGTTGTGTTTTCATCTTTTGGATTTTGTTCTAACAATTGATGAATGTTATGTTCAGTTGTTGTGTCACATTCTTGTTTGCTTAATATTGTAAAACCTTTGCCATAAGTTTCTTCAAAGTTGATTGGTGTGTTTGTAACTTTGTTATCATAGAATGGTTGAGGAATTGTTCATTTAGAGGAACTAGGTCCACCTATTGGAGGGAACTTAGGTCCTTCATTTGTTTTAGGATGTAAGTAACCAAACATATCAGGAGGTGAGACCATAGGAAGGTCTTGTTGTTTCATGGATGGGTAAAAGGATGCATAAGAACTTATTCATGTTGTCATCATCTTCTCCAATGATGTCAACATCATGAGGAGGAAATTCATGTGGAGTTGAAGGAGCATGAGGAAGTTCAAGGTCATTAGGATCAATTCCAAAGGTACAATTTGACATGTCCACTAAAGATTTTAATGACATCCAAAACTTATTAAAAAAGCCATGATATAAGCAAACTATAAGCAAGAAATAGGAGAAAATAGAAAATCTAGAAATTATTCCCAAATGTAATAATAGGAAACAGAAATGCAGAAAATGCATAGAAAATGACAGAGATTACAATGCAAAATGTGCAGAAGGACTAAGTCGCCTAGTGTGTCAAATTAGTCCCAGTGAAGCTTTTTTTGTTATTTTTCAAAAAAATTGAATGCAATTTTATGTTTTATAGATGCACAGATGCAACTACAGTATGAAAATGTAGAATTTTTGTTGTTTTCAATGAAATATGATGCAAAAATGCAAGCTATATGAGATTTTCACTAATACAATTTTTGAAACCTTAGGATGCAATTTAAACAATTATGCAACTCCTAATGCAATGTTGATGCAAGTTAAACCTAGGATGCACTCAAAATTAGAAGCAAAAATGTTCAAAAGTTAGGTTTGAACCAAAATGTAAACAAAGATTTTGGCACCCGAATGTCTTTCTAGCCCTTCTAGGGTTTTTCACCTAAAAGGGGAAAGAATGGGAAAAAATGCAATGTTCACATTCAAAGATTGATGTGATGTGGGTGTAATGTGCCTAAATATGATGTTTAAATGTAGTAAACTGGAAAAAAAAATTATTGATGCTAAACCTAAGAAATGCAAAGTGCTAGAAAACATGGTGATGTATGCAAAAACACCTAAGAATGCAAACAAATGATGAAAAAATTAAACAGAACTAGAGAGGTGCACTTGGTATCTAAATTTTGATGTAGAGAGGCTCTAGAATCCTGCAGAGTTGACTAGAAATGCTGACTGGGACACTTTTTCCAAGTTGGGCGACTTAGTCCAATTTCAAGGAAAATCTGTTGAAACAAGAATCTGCCAAATGGGTACTCAGAAATATAGAAACCACTTTCCAGGCCTAACTGTGGGACTAATTTTCCATAGATGGAAACTTAGTCCATAGGAATTTCTTATATTTCAAGACAGGATTCTATAGCTTTCAGTCTACTCCTCCTTTTTTGATAGGTGTCCGGATCTGAATCTGCAAAAAATGGGCAGAAATTGGTCTCCAAGCTTCAATTAGGGCTTTGTTGACTTTGATGACTTTGATGGATTGAAAACACCTTTTTGACACTTTCCTATTTGACAAATCTACATACAAGATTTGCAAACACACATGCAAAGAGGAGAAAAAGGGTTAAGGGTTAGAGTATAGGGGTTTTCCTTGGTCAAACCCCACTTTGGTAATCAAACCCTAGATAATAAAATGAAATAAAAAGATAATAATGGTGGTTTATAATTTACATATAAAATATAGTTTTAAATGTTTTTAATTTATTGCAAAGGAAAAAAAAATCATGTATTAGGTAGGTTAATTAATTATTTATTATTAAATATATAATTAGTTTAAATAGGTGAGTTAGGTAAATAGATGTGACAATAAATGTTGATTTTTTACAAAAAAATGTAAAGGAAAGGTGTATTTATATGTGAGAATTATGATGCAAAATTAAGTAAGATGTTTAAATACTATCACTAAATATGCAATTAATCTAAATAGTTTAGTCAAACACACATATATAATAATATATGTTAATTTACAAAATTAAATACCAAAGGATGGTGTACTTATCTATGAGATATATGATGAAGAATAAAGGTTGATGTTGCACATAATTCAATCATCTAATATAGAGAAATGTGTGCTCTTGATGTGCTAGTTGTTTGGATTACTACACAAACTTGTGATTCTCTCAAGGTCAATATTGTAACTTTGGATAAATTGTGTCAAGTGGATTTTTTTTATAACCTATGAATTTATATTGAAAAACTATGTACATTTGTGACCTAGTTTGCCTTGATCTCTATGTTTAGTTGGCACTTAAGGGCTAGTGGTATTTAAAAAAATCTTGGGGAATTCATTAGACTACAAGTGTCATGTTCTTTTAGGTCAACTAAGCCCTTGATTAAACGAATTGTATGGTCATGTAGAAGATTCAAGACAAAATATGTAGGTGTACTAGATGAATGTGACATAGATTATATTTCTTTTTGAAGTGTTCTAGGAATCTTCAATCCATAAGATTTTTGAATGACTTTCAAGGACATGAATTTGATGTAAATTAATGCAAATCAAATGCTTTTAAATACTAAGATATATCAATTAATTTTCAAATGTGCTCTAAGTTAGCTCAAAATTATTAGTGAATTATGTGGGGATTACCAACATTTAATTTATTTTATTTTTAATGTCAAGGGATACTTTTGCATGATGCAAGACCACTCTCACATGTAGTGAGATTGAACCAAGAGAAGGTAGTGTTAATATCTGGGGAATAAATTCTTAGGAATGGGGCAATAATAGGTGTAACAAATGATATATGGATGGGAATATGTGTGGATGTGGATAATAAAATATAAAGTATGAAGGAGTATAGGTACGTGGGGATGGATGAAAGATCAAGGAATGGGAATAACTTTGGAGAAGATTGTGTCATATATTGATATGTAATATACTAATCCTACCCATCAAGATGTGACTAAAACTAAATGAGAATCAACATAAGTATCATGTTAGGAATAGGTGTTATACACCTTTTATAACATTAGATTAATTTAATTATGTAAATAAATATTTTTTGTGGTACATCCTAGGTGATCTGTCTAACCACATTAAATATTTATTTGGATCCAATTGTAAATTTGTATATGTAACGTTAGATTATATATTTTATATGTAGGTTGCACATTGGAAAAATATTTAATACTAGGAAAACTTAGTATCAAAAATAAAATATGGGGGAAATATTTTTGTAAGGTTGTAGTATTAGTCACATGGTTTACAAAATATCACTCGGTGGTTTTGTGCAAGCTTATGTCTATAAATCAAGCACATGTGTAGTTGTCTAAGGTTGGCCATTTTAGGGTTGACTTTTGTAAGCATTTCTTGTAGGTTGCACAAGTGAGGGTTTGAAGTATGGATTGGAATGCATGGTTATCTCATAATTTTCTTGTTCACATGGAGTGAATGCAGAGAGCTTGATATTTTAGAGGTATTAATGGAGACTCTACATATGTATTGTAATGATTTCATTGTTCAATAATACATGAGTGATGAATGCTTTTGGAGGCTACATTTTTCTCTCTTGAGGTTTTTTTCTAGGGTATATCTTGTGTCATCTATGATAGTATGTTGTATATTCTTTTGTATATAAATTATGAGTATTTTTTTGCATAATTTTCTCTATTTGGGTTATGTGAAATTTGTATATATGGTTGTAGATTTACTTTCATTTGGTATCACAGTCATGGTTGTGCTTGGTTTAATCCTTGTATGAGGAGATCTAGATATTTAAATCGAGGGTTTTGGAAGAAAGAATGAAGATATTGCAAGGTATAAGGGTTTTGTGCAGATGTTATTTTATAAATTTGGAGTTTTGGGGTTACAAGTTTGTAATTATTTTTTGTATATCAGGGCTATAAATCTAAACTTAAAAAAGGGTTTTTTGGGAGTTTACCATTAGGGTTTTGTAGGGAAATTTTCACAGATGACTTGTTGAAAAAAAAGACCTCACCATTGGATCCAAGAGGTCCTAGAGATGAAAATTGACATAAAATTCAACCTATTTTCATCACTACAAAAATGTAGCTTTTTCCCTTACCCCTATTGTACAACCACACAATTTGTTCTAAAAAAAATTAAACTAATAATAAATTATTCACTTGAAAAATTCTTTTGAAAAATTAAATTAAATTAAAAACTTTTTGGGGGGTTCATAGACCCCCCTACACAATTGAGTGCATAGTATACCTTATGGTAATGTTACTAGTAGTACCATCAATATAATATTGGTGGTAGTGCACTCAATGGCTAGCTGATAGTGCTAGGCCAATTAGGCTTTAACCCCCTCAGTTTCATCCCCCAATTTGATGAGGCCCAAACTTCAACCCCCTTGTGGGGTTAAAAATTAAAAATTTAAAACCTTTAAAACTTTTTTAATGTCCATCATTAATAGACAATCAAAGCGGCACCCAAAAAGAAACATTGCCCAATAGAGTTGCCACTCACTAGCCACCAAGGCTCTTTGGATTTTACCTAAGGGTAAAAGTAAAAAGTTGTGTCACACTTTTATAAAGGAAACGGCCAACACTAATCCAACTTTTAAACTTAAATCACTAAAAAGTGGCATATATGTTTTGAATTTTGAAATGATGTAAACTAATAACATGTGTATTTATTAGTATGTTTTATGTTTGTATTTTTGTGAAAAAAATAAAAAAATTGTTTGAATATACGTTTTTTATATATTGACACTATAATTTAGTTGCTAATAAAATGTTAATAAATGAAGCTACTTGAGACGCCAATCTTTATATACTAATTTTTTTCCTTCAACTTTTTGTATGTATTTATAACTTGAAACTTTAGTGCATGGATATATTTTTTTCCAATTTTGGTAGTTATATATTTTTAAATAAATATTTGTAAACAAATATTTTGGCCCCTGAATGCCTTTCTAGCCCTTCTAGGGTTTTTCACCTAAAAGGGGAAAGAATGGGCCAAAATGCAATGTTCACATTCAAAGATTGATGTGATGTGGGTGTAATGTGCCTAAATATGATGATTAAATGTAGTAAACTGAAAAAGAAATGATTTATTAATGTTAAACCTAAGAAATGCAAAGTGCTGGAAAACACAGTGATGTATGCAAAAACACCTAAGAATGCAAACAAATGATGACAAAATTAAACAAAACTGGAGAGGTGCACCTGGAATCTAAAGTCTGATGTAGAGAGGCTCTGGAATCCTGCAGAGTTGACTGGGACACTTATGCCAAGCTGGGTGACTTAGTCTAGTTTCAGGGAAAATCTGTCGGAATAGGAATCTGCCAAATGGGTACTCAAAAATATAGAAACCACTTTTCAAGCTTGGCAATGGGACTAATTCACAACATATGGAGACTTAGTCCACCTGGGAATTTTTGGTATTTTGGGACAGGATTCTATAACTTTCGGTCTACTCCTTTTTTGACAGGTGTTTGGATCTGAATCTACAGAAAATAGGCAGAAATTGGTCTCCAAGCTTCAATTAGGGCCTTTTTGACTTTGATGACTTTGATGGATTGAAAACACCTTTTTGACACTTTCCTCTTTGACAAATATGCATAGAGGACCTGCAAACACACATGCAAAGAGGGGGAAAAGGGTTAAGGGATAGAGTATAGGGGTTTGCCTTGGTCAAACCCCACTTTGGTAATCAAACCCTAGACAATGAAATGAAATAAGAAGCTCGAATGATAAATAAACAACATGCAATGCCATAAACTTACCAAACCCTTGATGCGTAAATCTAAAGATATGCAATGAACTACTCCAATGGATGACTTAATAATACTTAGAGTGCTTGAATGAATTAGGTGCTTGAGGATGAATAGATTGGTAGGTGTTAAAATGAGAGGAAAAACCCTTATTTATACTTGATTTTCCATTACTTCCTGAAAATAACACATCACAGGCCGACCTAAAGGGTAAGAGAATAAAATCATGCCAAGAAATTAAAATTATTTTGATTTTTGTGCCTAGTGGGACTAAGTCACCCCAGGTGGTGACTTGGTCCCACCAGGGAAATTTCACTAGGTGTCAAAAATTAAAGTGCATTAAATAAGGTCTAACAGGAATATCCTAAAAAATACACTTAAGTAAGGTCGGAAAGTGCATTATGGGGTCATTTAAACATAAGAAAGGGTTGAATTAGTGAGGAAAAGTCTAGAAAAGTGTGAGAGTTTGTTACAACTCTTTACAACACTTTGAAATAAGACTTGGTAAGTGATCAAAAGAGGATATTTAAGTGAATTATAATAAAAGGGTCCTAGAAAAGTGTGAAAGTGGGTTACAACACTTCACAACACTTTTACAAGACATCCTAGGAGTCTTAATGATTCTCAAGGGTCCAAGACCTAATGTGAATGTGTTGACCACATTACAACATTAAATCTAGGCAAAATCAAGCCAAAGTCCACTAGGAGGGCCCAAACATGAGAAAAAGTAGAAGGGTTTCTTTTTCCGTGTCCATAGTTAGCCCCCACTTTAGTGAGAGGATGAACCTACTTCAAACTCACACTAAATTAGTCAAACATGCAAATCAAGAGGGGTCTAAATGCACTGATGTTGGTAAGATGAGACAACAACAGTTGAGAGGGATGATCAATCCCCCGGGATGAAGATCTCATGGCAGACCAAACATAAATACAAAGGAACACACATGAAAATGATGAAAGACGAATGAAAGAAATCTTTGATCATATTTCCAACCTATTGTGGATCAGATCTAGGCTATTTTTCTGGAAAAGGAAATGTATACTCACTCTGGGGAAATGAAACTCATGGCTATCCACTGGGTGAGAAGTCCCAAGTATACTCACTCTGGGGCTACGAAACTTTTGTTTGTCCATGGGGTGAGAAATCCACAAGGTGGCTATGTGGAAAATTCATGCCTCAGAATGGGCTTCTCACTCAACCATATCAAAGTTATACCACCTGATAAATTTAATAAGGCACCACAAAGGACAATGTCATTTCGTGCTTCATGAGAGAAGCAAAGCTTCGTATGCTTAGAACTCATGAACAAATGCAATGGCACCATAGGCATGCAAGCTGTGTTATGCAAGGTGGCCATATAAAGGAAAAATACAACATGCAAAAAGATGTTCAAAGGAGTCTTGTCTAGTTCATGTGAGGTCTTAGCTTAGGGAACATTGTATCTAATGTCTTCAAGAGAGAACCAATCAAAGAATAAAATATTTGCAACTTAGGGGATGCAGTGCGTCGCATCATACCACCAAGAGGAATGTAATATGATAAGATAAATCACACTTATGAAGGACATCACACCCAATGTCATCCACAAAGTGATAAACGCATCATATGAAGTAACAAGGTTGCACTAAGAACCAAGAAAAAGAAATATTCCAATGTATTCCCCCACTTTAAAGGAATTGCTACACACCATTCTGTGAGAAATTATTTTAAAGTAGCGAATGAAAAATGCAAAAAGAAAGAAGACATGAGAGCCAACTTGGAAAGCCCCTATGCCAAGTCATACGTTTCCAAGTAAGGTTGCGTCATGTAAATGAAAGAGGAACAAAAGAAAGAGGGATTGTCCCCAAAAAGGAACACACCAAACACATAAGGGATCTATGGATTTGGGGTCAGTATGTTTATTGCTACAATGTTTTGATTAAAGAGGTCAGAACTGCCATCATTCGCCAAATACATAGAATTGGAAGAATGACACAAAGAGAGAAAAAACAAAGAAAAAGAAGGGTATGTTTGGGTCAACATGAAGGAGACATTGCAGTATCAATGCCTTGCATCATCCCCAAAAGGAAAAAAAAAGCAAAATGAAAAGGAAAAAGCTTTTGGGTCAACATGGAGACATTGTAGTCTCAATGCCCTGCGTCATCTCCAAAAGTAAAACACAAACAAAAGACAAAAGAAAAGGCAAGGAAAAAGAAAAAGGGGCCTTTGGGGTCAACATGGAAGAGACTTAGGGTGTCTCAATGCTTTGTGTCATCCCTAAAAGGAAAAAACAAAACAAAAGCGAAAGCAATGTACGACATATAGAAGAATGAAGGTACAAATAGAGGAATTGCATAAAGAGAAATAACATCAAATGTCACGTTACGAGGGAGCACAATACACACATACAAACACAAAAGAAGAGGAAAATACTAGTAATGCAAAGGCAATTCATCCACCTCTCAATCTCATTCAAGATAAGCGGAAGGTGAAAAACATAGCTAGGGGACAAGGACAAATGCATCACTAGGACAAGGCTAACAACTTCTTGCCCCCACTGCTCGTGCAAGGTGAGAATGAGCCGAGATAGGTGATGGGAAAGGGGGTCATGTAATAGTGAGAATAAGATTTTCTACAACTATTACATGATGAGGTGTGTGGTAGTTGTTTATGGATTTATTGGATAGCAATTATCGCCATCAAAATGGTACTTGCTCAGTATTTCTTTCAATTGACAACACTCATCACTTCTATGTCTAAGAACACGATGATATGCACAATGAGGAATATTAGAATCTTTAGGATAGATTACCAACCTATTCATAGGTGGTAATAAAATGAGCTCTCTGTTTAGAAGGATTTTCAATTTCCTTTCACATTCAAGTGGTGGATGGAGAAGAAACTTTAGTTTTTTCAACTTGTAAGGTCGTTTGCGTTTACTAGATTCACCTTTTACATGGATTGAAGGAGGAAGAGAACCCATGGGGATCCTATCATCCTTGTCATTGTTATCAATCAGTGGTTTTTCACATGGAATGAGAACATTCAAACTGGGAGGGGAATCGAAGAGCACCATGCCATCATCATGAAGTCTCCAATATTCTATAAGAGGCTTGTTGTCATGAGGGGGATCTTGATATCCTAACCCTGATGTGTTTTCATGTTTTGGATTTTGTTCTAACAATTGATGAATGTTATGTTCAGTTGTTGTGTCACATCCTTGTTTGATTAATATTGTAAAACCTTTGCCATAAGTTTCTTCAAAGTTGATTGGTGTGTTTGTAACTTTGTTATCATAGAATGGTTGAGGAATTGTTGGTTTAGAGGAACTAGGTCCACCTATTGGAGGGAACTTAGGTCCTTCATTTGTTTCAGGATGTAAGTAACCAAACATATCAGGAGGTGAGACCATAGGAAGGTCTTGTTGTTTCATGAATGGGTAAAAGGAAGCATTGGCTTCAAGGTTGTCAAAGCATACGTTTAAGAACTTATTCATGTTATCATCATCTTCTCCAATGATGTCAACATCATGAGGAGGAAATTCATGTGGAGTTGAAGGAGCATGAGGAAGCTCAAGGTCATTAGGATCAATTCCAAAGGTACAATTTGACATGTCCACTAAAGATTTTAATGACATCCAAAACTTATTAAAGAAAAAAGCCATGATATAAGCAAACTATAAGCAAGAAATAGGAGAAAATAGAAAATCTAGAAATTATTCCCAAATGTAATAATAGGAAACATAAATACAGAAAATGCATAGAAAATGCCAGAGATTACAATGCAAAATGTGCAAAAGGACTAAGTCGCCCAGTGTGTCAAATTAGTCCCAGCGAGGATTTTTTTGTTATTTTTCAAAAAAATTGAATGCAATTTTATGTTTTATAGATGCACAGATGCAACTACAGTATGAAAATGTAGAATTTTTGTTGTTTTCAATGAAATATGATGCAAAAATGCAAGCTATATGAGCTTTTCACTAATATAATTTTTGAAACCCTAGGATGCAATTTAAACAATTATGCAACTCCTAATGCAATGTTGATGCAAGTTAAACCTAGGATGCACTCAAAATCAGAAGCAAAAATGTTCAAAAGCTAGGTTTGAACCAAAATGTAAACAAAGATTTTGGCACCCGAATGTCTTTCTAGCCCTTCTAGGGTTTTTCACCTAAAAGGGGAAAGAATGGGGAAAAAATGCAATGTTCACATTCAAAGATTGATGTGATGTGGGTGTAATGTGCCTAAATATGATTTTTAAATGTAGTAAACTAAAAAAAAATTTATTGATGCTAAACCTAAGAAATGCAAAGTGCTAGAAAACATAGTGATGTATGCAAAAACACCTAAGAATGCAAACAAATGATGAAAAAATTAAATAGAACTGGAGAGGTGCACCTGGTATCTGAAGTTTGATGTAGAGAGGCTCTGGAATCCTGCAGAGTTGACTAGAAATGCTAACTGGGACACTTTTTCCAAGTTGGGCGACTTAGTCCAATTTCAAGGAAAATCTGTCGAAATAGGAATCTGCCAATTGGGTACTCAGAAATACAAAAGCCACTTTTCAGGCCTAACAGTGTTACTAATTTTCCATAGATGGAAAGATGTCCACGGGAATTTATAGTATTTCAAGACAGAATTCTATAGCTTTCGGTCTACTCCTCCTTTTTTGATAGGTGTCTGGATCTGAATCTTCAGAAAACGGGCAGAAATTGGTCTCCAAGCTTCAATTAGGGCTTTGTTGACTTTGATGACTTTGATGGATTGAAAACACCTTTTTGACACTTTCCTCTTTGACAAATCTACATACAAGACCTACAAACACACATGCAAAGATGAGAAAAAGGGTTAAGGGTTAGAGTATAGGGGTTTTCCTTGGTCAAACCCCACTTTGGTAATCAAACCCTAGATAATGAAATGAAATAAGAAGAGAATGTTAAATAAACATGCAATGTCATAAACTTACCAAACCCTTGATGTGTAAATCTGAAGATATGTAATGAAATGCTTCGATGGATGAATTGATGATGCTTAGAGTGCTTGAATGCTTGAATGAATTAGGTTCTTGAGGATGAATAGATTGGTACCTATGTTAAAATGAGAGGAAAAACCCTTATTTATACTTGATTTTCCATTATTTCCTGAAAATAACACATCACAAGCTGACCTCAAGGGTAAGAGAATAAAATCCCACCAAGAAATTACAATTATTTTGATTTTTGTGCCCAGTGGGACTAAGTCACCCCAGGTGGTGACTTGGTCCCACTAGGGAAATTTCACTGGGTGTCAGAAATTAAAGTGCATTAAATAAGGTCTAACGGGAATATCCTCAAAACTACACTTAAGTAGGGTTGAAAAGTGCATTAAGGGGTCATTTAAACATAAGAAAGGGTTGAATTAGTGAGGACAAGCCTAGAAAAGTATGAGAATTTGTTACAACTCTTTACAACACTTTTAAATAAGACTTGGTAAGTGATAAAAAGAGGATATTTAAGTGAATTATAATAAAAGGGTCCTAGAAAAGTGTGAAAGTGGGTTACAACAGGGTAAGTGCACCAAGATGGTTCCCAAAAAAGGGGCTTAAGTGGCCACTTTTTTTCTGAAATCAGGAAATACTGACCTTGGACGTGAAATTGAGGATAGCTACACTCAAAAAAATTTGATGGAACAAAAACAAGGACCACAGTGCTTCGAGTCTAATTTCTAAAATACTAATTTATTTTGAAAATGGTTGAGATTAAGGGGTTCAAAAGAGGGACACATTAATAAATTGTTGTTGTTTCTATCTAAAA
>VDFB02156272.1:82345-108161 GCA_007258455.2 Sequoia sempervirens | reverse complement strand
AACTATCTTATGCGCTTTGGGCTTATAGAACTAATGTTCGATCATCTATAGGAAATACCCCTTATAGCCTTGTTTATGGTACTGATGTGATTATACCCTTGGAGTTAGAAATTCCTACTTTGTGAGTTGCTCTTTGAGATCATTTTGACACTGACACTTATAAAGAACAACAATTACATCAACTTGAGATGCTCAATGAACAATGCATTAACACTCTTGAACATCTCGAAGCTCACATTAAACAATTACAATGCAAACACAATATTCATGTTATACCTCAGTTTTTTTCTAAGGGTGATTCTATTCTTATTAAAAATCAATGAACTGCTAGTGCTGACAATGAAGACAAAGATAAGTTCAGCCCTAATTGGTTGGGAATGCCTCTTAGGGAACCCATTAATGCCACACATTTGCATTGGTATTATTTCTAATCCCCTTTGAATAGTATGAGTGATATATCAGTGTTGTTTAAAGTTATTTGATGTTATAACTTTCACATTGTTGTGTTCTTGATAACTAAATTTGTGTTTGTCTTGAACACTAAGGTAATTATTTAAGTTCATTTTATAATTGCTTTAGGCTTCATGCTATTCACCTTCCTGTTGTGTTAAGTTAAATCCTTATTAGAGTATTTAATTTAGCATATTTTTTCCCTTATCAATGTTGTATCTATGCTAAAACTGAATTATGTTTTATACTAGATCACATCACTCTTGTTAAATCATGAAGCCATTAATTAAATACTTTTACCATAAGCCATTTAATTAATCACAAAGCATTTAACATTCACATATAAGAGATACATCATCATAAAATAATGGTGTGCATGTCTATATATATATCAAAGTTTTATGTACATCTCAGAATCATATACAATGTCATAGTGGTTTGTGAGAGATAGACCTCTCCGAATCTAGCACTCATGATCTGGTCCCTGGTCGTCGAGAGACGTTCGTGTGTGAATGACCGCAAACTATTGAGTCTCAATGCATACTCCAAACCCTGTAATCGACCAACGGCTATAAGCCACTCATATGTCATTCAATCCCTCTCTGCTCATGTCTGTGTTAGCTTTGCCTGTAGTCTCTCTACCTCTGCTGAGGTCTGTGTTGATTGTAGTGCAATTGCAACTCAACAGAGTTGTCTCCTCACACTCTCGTACGTTGCCCGTAGTCTCATGAAAGGTCTAAGTGTCTCTGGCTCCTCCTCCATGATTGGTGGGGGCATGTAGTTGGGATCTATCTCCTCCTCCTTGATGGATGTGGGAACTATCTCTGCGGCAGCTTGACGATAGAACTCTCGCCAGTCTCCTGTCACTCCTGCAAGATAGACAATGTACACAATTAGTAACACATAATCATGATATATATATACAAATAAATCATAAATCAATAAAGGACGTGTAAAATTAAATATCATCACCTATGTCTCTACATGCATGAGGAATGTCAACCTCCTCATCTCTGGGGGCCATGGAGGATGTGCGAGCCTTTCTCTAACTATGAGTGTTGATGTCTATTGTAGCTACTTCCCGTGATCTGGTCCTATAAGTATGTGATGACCCTCCATGCTCGTATTGATCCTCAATAGCTAACTCATCACCCTCACTCAAGGGTAGCTCCTCCTCATAATAATAATCCTCCTCATAATCCTAATCCTCATCATCCTCCTCTCCTCCATCCTGGTCCTCATAATCAGGATTGGCTTCAGACTGGTACTCCTCATTGATAACATCTGTAAAAATATCTATTGGCCTGTATTGTACCTCCTTTTCTCTCTCCTCTAGATCATCCCCCTCATCTACTGCTAGCTCTGCATCACCTAGAGGGAAATCCATGGGGAACATAGGAGTTGGTCATGCATATGACCACCACTCCTCATGCTTTTCTATGCTGCTAACATCATCAGCATTGGAGACTAGTGGCTGCTCATGATCTGAATGATTGGAATCACTCTCTGCACATGATCTATTGTTAGCTGAATATTTTCACCTGGTGTTTGGGCACTCTACACTGATCGTCTACTGAAGGGACACACCCCCAGTGGTGTCTACATCTATAAAAATTGTCGCATGACTCCCCCGTAATAGAATTATCATACAATGTAGTCATGCCTCCCTGCTAGATACCTATCCATTTGCATCCTTTTTAACTATTCAATGGGTTTTGGCCACTATTGATTGAGTAGATAGGGCCTCTAAAGGAACTTGTCCTCCTCCAGCTAGTCAAATCTTACCCTCCAAAAGTGTAAATCCCCATACTACCATAACCGTCGCAAAGGATAGTCGAATGCTCATGAGTATCCTGGTGCTATAGTACAAGGGTATCTGATAAGCCTAGTAAATTTGATATGCTCAAGGAACCACACCTATAGAAGTGTACAATGGACCATATTGTTGATCTCTTGAAATAAAAACTGACCACTTGATCATAATACAAATGTGCTAGATTGTAGCGGCCCTAGGCATAGACTGTCCTCCGCTCATACATCCCTTGTATCAGGTGTAGCATTCCCCCATCCAAGTGTGCCACTCGTCCATCTGGATTGAGAACCAGTGGGTCACTGTATGCATCATAATCTATCTAACCATAGGAGCTTGTGAATACAGTAGCATAAGAAGCTCGATATGTGCTCTAACCCTCTCATCATGTATAGGTCCATCTAAATAATATTGCTTATCTCTCTTCTTCTCCCGGAATGACTGATCCCCCCTGAAATACACTTGCACTCCCTAAATGGGAACGCGGAGAATGCGATGTACATCCTGAAGAGTGATAGTCATTTCCCTAATGGGAAGATGAAAGGTACAGGTATCCATATCCCAATGCTCACACAGAGCCATCAGCATGGCGTCATGGTATATCATGGGTGGCATCAGGTATGCCCAATAGATACCCACTAACTGTAAATGCTCTACCTCTACCGCCAATAGGGTTGGTGCATAATCTCTCAAAAATGTCAATTGTCTTCCCCCTAGCCACTATCGCGACTAGGCGGGGACCTATCAAAATAGAAAAAGCGAGACTTTAATCAATTTAACTTTTATTTTTGGTGAATGTCAGCCTCTTAGGTCTAATTAACAGGAAAATAAGGTGTTGTTGCTTATAAATACTCACTTTAAGTCATTTAATACAATATTTTTCATCTCTTCATCTCTTAGTCATTTTCATAATGGAAATTCTAAAGTCAATTCTTCCACAACAAGTTTCATTAGGAAAAGTTGAAGTTTTAGGGCAGCAAACTAGGGTTTTTGCAGGTCTTGAAGCTCACTTCTATTGTCAAGATCCAACATTGCAAAGGGTTGATGATGGATGCCTATGGTGAATCATAAAGAAATCTAGGGTGAAGAGGTGCAACTAGCCACCAAATCATGCCTAAGGACTTGGTTTCCTATTGATTCCATCTTCCATTTTCACTCTATCTTTAGGTTAAGGTTTGCATCTTGTTTGTTTATCATTTGCACGTCATTTCATTCCTATTTTGCATGTGTTGTAAGGTTTCTAGGGTTGAGATATTGCATCATATAGGTCATTCTTGCATGTCTTATTCTAAAGCAATAGAATAGGATCATTCTTATATTTCAACTATCCCTAGTCTTTAACACATCTAAGGCTAGGATTCACTCATATTTTTCTCTATTCAAGGTTTAATTACGCAACTAGGGGTTTGACCAAGGAAAACCCCTCATTAGACAAACATTTTTAAGCTATTTTGTAGGAATTTTCTAAGATCTGAGATCGGGTATTGGTCAAAAATTGTTGTGCAGGTGTCAAGGTGTAGAACAAAATTTTGAAGCTATAGAAATTCCAAGGTGGAATAATTCACCATGCTTGGTGAATGAGTCCCTCTTGAGGTGAAAAAGTGAGTCAGATTCAAATCCAGATTCCCGACTGTCAGAAAAAAAAATTATGTGCAGAAAAGTCCTGATCTACAACTGATTCGCCCAAGGTGGCGAATGAGTCATGTTGTGACCTTTTCACAACATCCCCCCATTGCAAATGGGGACCCTCTTATTTTTTTCTTTTCTTTTTTCTTTTTGGTTTTTTGCCTTAGTGTCGCAACTGCTAATCACCAGTCATTTTACAATGAGGAGTTTGAAGTTAGAGTTTGAGTAATCACCTGAGCCAAGTAGAGAATTCAAGCCTGAAACTATGCATAGACATCACGAAAGTGCTCAAAAGACCCGGTCGACAAAGAACACAATTGCTTTCACTCAATTCTAACACTTCCTATTTTTTAGGGATTTTTGCTTTTTTGCATTTTCTATTTTTGGTACTTTTGGACCAATCCAGGATTTACTATTTTTAGAAAGTTGGTTTTTTTCTTTCTATTTTTAGTAATTTCTATTTTTAGAAAGTGTCAGGGTCCCACAGGTCATGGAGATAATGTTTCCATCTTCAAAAGTGAAAATCATGAAAATCAAGCAAAAATCATGAAAAATAAAAAAAAGTCATATGGCGAGGGTTTTGATGATGCAGAAGAAGGGAAAAGAAAATGTCAGACACTTCAAAAAGTCTTCTCGAAAGGAGAAATCAACATGGCAAGGCATCGAGGAAGTCCACCATGCCTTGGTCAAGATGGAAACAAAGTCCGCCATGCATTTGGAAGGCATTAATGAAGTCCTCCCATGCACTTGTCCAGACAGAGATGATGTCTGCCCTTACATCATGGAAGCTTGGAAAAAAGACTAAGAAGTCTGCCCTACCTTGGAATCAATAATGGCAAGCTAGCTACAAAGTCCAACCTTAAGAGACTTGTCAAAGGGACTTCAAAGTCCATCATAGGGATGATAAGAAGATGGAAAGGAAACTCCAAAGTTCGCCATAAGAATGTCAAGAAAGCCTCAAAGTCTGACTTAGCTTGGAAAAGGAAATGTCAAGCTAACTCCAAAGTCTGGCCTAGGTGAAAGGAAAATGTCCAAGATGCTATGAAGTCTGACCTAGGTTGTGAAAGAATTTTTTTTGAATGCTAGCAAAGTTCACCATGTCAAAAGAGGATATGGAAAAGAATCCAAGTCCGCCAAGCCTTGGCAAGAAACAAGTGAAGTCTGCCCTTGCAATGGAAACAAAGAGAGAAATTTCGCCTAGCCAAGAAGACTCAAAAATTGGCAAGGCATCAGGAAAGTCCAACCTCGCTCACAAAGTAATGTCCAAGAGTCAAGAAAGTCCAACCAAGGAATTTCCAAAGCATGTCCAAGACTTAGGAAAGTCCACTCATGCACTTGTCAAGAAGTTTTCCCAAGCTAGAAGGCACAATGGCAAGGAAGTCTTAAACTCCAACATGGCCTAAGAAGTAACATGTCCAAACATTAATGAAGTCCTACTTTGGAACAAGGGAGAGAAAGTATGACCTAGGTCAAGATAGAAGCAATTTCCAAGCTCAAGTGAAGTTTGCCCAATGAGAAAAACTCAGAAAATTGACTAAGTGTTGGTACCTTGAGGAGGGAAATTCAGAAAATTGGCTAAGTGTTGGAAAGAAAACAAGAGGAATGAACAGGAAAATAAAGAGGAAGTGAATAAAATCCTTATCCAAGGATGGAATTTGTCCTACATAGTACAAGCCAAATTCAAAATTGAAGAAAAATCCATAGGCAAAGTTCATCTGAAACCTTGGCTAAATGTTGAATGGTCCACATGAAGGTATTACAAAATGAAATTGAATACCCAAAATTTGGCTATGGGAAATACTTCATAGAGAAAGTTCCAATTTCCTCCATTGCAACGAAAGCATAGGAGAGTTCTCCAAATTCAAGGCGCTTGTAGGAATTTCAAAGCAATCAGGAAAGAAAACCTTAATGACATCAAGTCTAAACATCTGCTCCAAGGGGAGACTTCCAGAATTCAAGCGTAAGTGAGAAGAATAAATCAAAAGGAATCCAAGCTCAAAGCTAGGAAGAAACAAGCACAAAGGACAAAGTCATCGGCAAGGAAAATATTCTAAGGCAAGAACATGGAAAAACAAAGTGACCAAGGAGGATATCCAACCTGTTGAAGTGTCGCCTCGACCAATCAAATTGTTCCATGTTAGCACGTCCAGATTCAACAACTTTCTATTTTATTGTTGGTTCATATTTAGCAAAAGGACAAGTGTCATCGAATGTAATTTTCTCATTGGTTGAGAAGGAGTTAGTTATGACAAGCCCTAATTAGGGTTTTATTTTAATCTCAGTCGTTGATCCTAAATAAATCTTGGCCATTGAATTGTAATTTGGTAGCCTATAAATTGAGCTCATGCCTCATTTGTAAAGCATGAGAGCATGCTGCAAAACATGTTAAGATAAGTAAATTGTTGCATATGACTACCAAAGTAATAAGTAAGACATTGTTCGAATTGATGGTGATTATTTCTCTTATTTTGGAGTTAACATGGTTCTTATCCCTCATCATAGTTTAGATTTTATTTCATGTATGTTAGACAAATGCAAGATCTGATAAGTATTGATTTATGGTGAAACTTTTGCTCATACTTTCTTTGAATGGATGATTTTCATTCAATGCGTAAAGTTAGCTTGAGCTTACTTTGTGGATGCTTAACTTCTATCTGGATAAATATTGTTCAATTTGATGGTAGTTATTCATGACATGAAAATCATAAGCACACTCCCTTGAAGATTGCACCTACTTTGTGTAGTTTTCCTAAGTGTGGCAAAGCAAAGCGTGGTTATTGGTTTCACCAAGTCAATACTATCTCTTGAATTCTTTGGAAGTAGATTATAACTTCTAAACCCTTATCTCTTTTTCAAATTGTGTGAAAGATCCAAACAACAAAGCTTCATTGCCTAAACCTTCATTGTGAATTGAGTGAGTCTAGCGTAAGTCCCTTTGTATTACTAGCATATCACAAGGACCATTAAGCTTATCCACACGTCAAGACCTGATAGAAGAAACCTTGGAATCACCATATGATCTTCTCGCAATCTTAGCATATGCGGTGGTTTTTCAAGAGAGGATAGAGAATCTTTGGACTCTTTATTCTGATGTTTGGTGTGTCACAAAACATGCATCAACAAGTCCCAGTCAGCCCAAATTCAAGTTTCATCAATTTTCCAAATTTTTTTCCAGTTATCTACAGTTTTCCAGTTGCACACATTCTGAGAAACAACTTTCTCTTTAGGTTAATTTGCATTTTTGTTCATTCTTTCATACTTTTTCATATCACAACGTGTTTTCAAACATAGTGTAAATCTTAGTTTTGCATTCATTTTCATTCATTTAGATCAGTGAATTGTGTTTAGTTAACTTCATTTACATTAGACAACATCATACATTGTATAATTTGAATGAACCATTAGCATTTTTGCTCCTATCTCTCTCCTTTTAGGTGAAAAACCCTAGAAGAGCAAAAGTAGCACATACGAACCAAAAATCAATGGTTTAGCGGGAAATAATTCATTACCTAAGTTATAGGGTTCCAAATTTTCCTAACCTAAGTCATGGGGTTCTAAATTTTCATAACCTCCTGACTTAGCGACATTGAGGTTCTCTTTATTGTCAGCGAGTTGTGAGTTTTCAGAACTTCATAACCTCTGACAAGAGGTTCTGAAGTCTGGGTTTTCAATGACTTAGCGACTTCAAAGTGAAGGATACTAAGAAAAGCCTGCTAACCTATTGTCTCTTTGGTAGGACCCAGTTTGTACTTGGCGAGGGAGAGGGGAGTGATGTCAACCGATTGACATGGTCCTATACGGTGATAATGTGGCTGCCACATTGGCTATGGGGACCACTTAGGAGTTGCACTATGCGAAGTGGTAACAACTATTATCTACTTGATCCTACGACTCCCGCTAGGCCGTATCTCTCGTGGTGGGTGTTGGGAAGACCCTGAGCGAGAGCATGGATTGGCTGAGAGTTGTAGATGAATGACTTGGCGTTTAATGTGTATGTTGACAGGACAAAGGGAGTTCGGTGGGATAGGTTTAAGTGTCTCTCTGACACGTTGATGTGGATTTGATGGTTAAATTGTATTGTAACCATTTTTCTATGGAAGTTGAACCAAACCATTTCCTATTGGAATGTTATAACTATGATTGAGAATGAATGTTATAAAACATTGAATGTTCTGCAATGTGGTAAGAGAGATAGAGTTTGTGAGGAGTTATGCTGTTGGATTATCACCAATGGAATAGGATGTAAATCTCCATGAAAGGCTTAGTGTCTAATTGTATTGTAACTATATTTTTGGTTGTTGAATAATACAATGGGTCTATGCTTTTGGAGTGTGGGGTTTTTTACCCATAAGAGTTTTCCCCACTTAAATTTGTGTGTTCATGTCTTTTGTTCCATCTTTCATGCTTTAAGATTCTATTGTTGAACTTGTTTAATGCATGTTAATGAAATTGGTTCAAACTTGCATTAATTTTTTCTCAATAGGATTAATGGTGGGAAATGAACTATGTCTGATGCCCCTTTGTGACATAATTGTACGTGTTTTTGAGGAAATCGAAGGAATTTTAAAGCTACCGAAAACACTACTATTCTTTGATGTTCGTTCTAAGATGATCTCTTTTCCTTACAAGGATGGAATCTAAGAAACACTTTAACTTGGACTAAATGGGAAGTTTAGGTTAAAATGCTTGGAGGTGTTTGCATTTTCTAGGCACGCCGAAGGTGTACATTATTTTACATGCCAAAGACATTGTCCATTTCCCTAACCGATATGGGCTCTAGGGTGGTCGCAACACTGCTTAGCCTCCTCCTACTAACTCTCATGGTGTAAAGCAAGGTGTCAGTTTGAATTGGTGAAGAGTGGGAATTAAATCGCCCCTTGAGACGAGGATGATGAGGAGCAGCTTATTGACATTTGGTATGAGGCTTGCCAGAAAATTTCTATCCAACTTTTTGTTGGATCCAAACCTTCCTTGTGAATTTGGATGAGATTGCTCTATGAAGTTAGGTTTTTTTGTTGAGTTTTTTGGTCTGGTTGTAGCTAAGAATGGATTTTTTGCCAGTGTTGGCCTCAACTAGTGCTCAAGTTATAGGTTTCTCATATCACCGGTTGGGAGCTCAGGTGTTTCTCCAAATTTGGCTGCATGGGAGTTGGTGGGGGTCTGTCGACTGCTGCTGGTATATCTAGTGCTCATGTTGTTTTGGGAATCTTTTCTTCTAAGGTCTTTTGCTTCCCTTTGTGCTATGGTGATGGTTCCCACCTTTATGGCGCTCCTATGAGCTTTACCCATGGGGTGTTTTCTCAGGATAATGGATAAAATTCTTGTCTACATAGGGCTTCTTTGCAGGGTTCCACCAATCCTACTACTTAGGCCTTGGAGGTTGAGGTCAGGCTGGCCTAGTTTCAATGGTGACATAGGATGTTGGAGCTGATGTTGGTGTATGGACCCCTCTTGGATAGCTATCAAACTTTTATCTTGAGAAAAAATGCATCAGAATTGTTTGGGTATGGATTGGACTTCATGGGTTTCTATTGGAATGTTAGGTCTTGATAGACATTTCCAAGTTTATTGTGGTGGATGTGGCCACCAAATTTAGGAAGATATTGTTGTCTGTCATATTTTTTGTTTGAATGGAAGTGGATGAAGCATTGCTTTCAATTATTTTACCCTCTGAATTAGGTAAATGGGTGCAGTATATAATTGCCTCAATGTTGGTTTTGCAATGGTGGGGTAGTAGAGCAATAGGATTAAACAACCTTTTTAGAGGGAAAAAGAAAATTTGGTAGTAATGATGTATGTAGGGCCCTTCTAGAAGCAATATCAAAGGAGGGTTGTCGGGAGAGGGAATTTGAGGAAAGTAGGGGGCGGGTGCATGAAGATGGTCGCACTTTTGTGGAAAAAAAAGTTTTTGGATAGAGATAACACAAGTGCATTATAACGCGCTCACATTATGTTGTTTTAAAAGCAAAAAAAAAGGCTAAAACTATCATTTTCTATTTACTATTTCTCTCTGCTTGTGGCCAAAAACCCTCACTTTTGCGCTCGCATTCTAGGAGGAAGGATTTCTACAAATTTTATCAATAACAGTTGGATTTTCTTTGTAAATATGGCACCACGATGACAAAGAGGTGCGGGAGGTAAGTATTGTCTGCTATTTGTTTTGAATTTCTTAGTTTGAAATTGATTTTGTTTGTTTTAGGTTAAATTTGATTGTTTTTTTTTAATTTGTAGGAAATCCTAAAAATCCTCAACAAGAAGAGTAGGAAAATCCTCAACAACAAAATCAACCTCCCCCACCAATCACTCAATACCCTCTTGGCACTCAAGAAAATCTGAGTGAAATTGACAACAATAGAAAACAACTTGAGGATCTTATCAGTAGGTTGAGTGATCAAAATACTTCAACCACAGAAAGAATGCATCTAGAAAATTCATTGAAAGAGATGTTAAAAAATGTAGATGCAATTACCCAACAAATATCTGGATGGCAAGATAGGAGGTAGGTAGCCAGGGCATATTATGTAGACAAATTATCATATAAACAAGTAAAAGATTTAAAAATTACTAAAGGTGATTTTTGCTCTCTTTTCACTGACCCTAAAACAAATCAAAATCTTACCCTCAATGCAAAGAGGTTTCCTATTCATTGGTGCCACCACCAAGAGATTAGGAACCATTTTTATGATAGATGGTATTTGGTCTTTGATTACCCACTGTGCAATAATTGTGAAGTCCCCCAATATTTTCTTAGGAAACTATATAGTGTGTTCATATTGAACCAAATCCCAAATTATTTTGATATGAGGGAGTTCCAGGGGAGAGGTGGGGGTTGGCTTAGGATAGGCCCAGTGCATAGCCAAATCCTGTGTGACAAGGGAGACGACCTCTCGCTAGGCCGCCTCGTGAGCACATTGTTATGCCTGTTGTTGCGAAGGAGAGTGCTGATGTAGAGACATTGTAGGTGATTAACACTTTTACCCAGAGTGTCATCCATCATAGTAGCCTTATTGTACAATGCCATCTAGGGGATTCTTCGAGTGGTGGCCTTCGAACCCATGTGTGTCAATCTTGAGGGGTGACTTGTTCATATGACCCCACTGGCACACAAGAGGCTGCTATGTAGGATCTGTATGTTGCTATGCAGGATCCGTATGCTACTATACAAGATCTGAATGCTGCTATGGGGATGGAGAGGATGGCTGACATTTTGCATCATGCATATGGCATTGATAGTCAGGTAAAAGTTAGCATGTTCAATGAATTTAATTTATTAAATTTCAATTTTGAAATGCATGATTAACTAATTTAGTTTTATTATTTTAATAAAATTGTAGGGTCACAGTGTTGAGACTGGATACACCAGTCCTCCACCAAATTATTTCTACAGTACACCTATCAGTGGGGTATGTAACTAGTAAACAATTATAAATTCATTACATGTTAATAGCATTGTTTTACAAATGGTATTTTAATACATGTGATTTTGGATGTTGAACCGGCTAATATTGGTGGTTTCAAGCAAACACCTCCTAGTGCCAGTGGATTCACTCAAACGTACACAAAGGTAATAGAATAAAGTGAACTTAACTAATGAATTCTACTTAATATATTTGTGTAGTTTATATTCATATTGTTGGTTATGTTGCATTACACATCATTCAAACTCAAAGCATTAGTATTTCAAATTCCATAACTAATAACTAGATGTTGATAAATGACAAAATTTCAACTGTACAATATAGTTGTTTAGAAAGTCAACATAAGCAACATGATGCAATTACTTCACATGGAGGCATGTGCTTGCAAAGGTGCACCACCACAACAAACTATGGATGCTTGGAAAAAATCTATGAAACCATAATAGTAAGCAATAGCATAGACAAGGCAGTTAGTGATGCAAAACATCATATCAAAACACTCAATCATCAGGGTACATCTAATGTAGAGCATCCAACAAACACCATCAACATCATTTCTTCAAGGGATTTCAATCCAAAATAGAATCAGGAGAAGATCAAATATAATTTCATCATAAATCTACTTTTCATTCAACCAAAATCCACTCAAATTATCTTAGCCATTCCATAGGCCATCATTCATCATTCCACTAATCAGTATTCTAATTGATTCATTCAAAGAAAAAACCATATTAAAGAAAACTTTGACTTAATCAATTAGATTCACATCATTCTCAACCACCATAAAAACAACATAAACCTGATTATTGATAGTTGAACAATTCATCCTTTCATTTATTCACCAAGGAAACAAATCAATTAAACCATACCTCACTATTATCAGTCAATTATCAAGCACTCTACTCACCATATTTTGACTGCAACAATCTATTTATAGGTTACAAACTCCTGCTACGACAAAATCTTGATTATCATCTTGTGGTTAATCACCATTTTTCTCAAAGGGCTTCATAATAGTCACCCATCCAGCCATCAAAGTCACCAAACCTGTCTTATACACCTTAAAAAAATTTAGTAACATCAATCATATCATTAGTTTGATCATAACCAAGCACTCAATCATATCATAAAATATTTGAAAGGATACAAGTCAGAAATATTGAAGATAGGAGAGATTGCCACCCTAGGAGGTAGCTCTATTTCATAAGCATTTTGGCCAAACTTGTAGACCACCTCTCAAGGTCCTATCTTCTTCATCATGAGTTTAGTATACTTTCCTTTTGGAAGTCTCTCCTTCTTCAAGTGTGCCATCACCAAGTCTCCAACCTTGAATTGGACATTCCTCTTCTTTAAATCTACCTTTTCCTTATACTTCTCAACATTCTTTTGAAGGGTTTCCTTCACTTGTTGATGAATATCCCTGATTGTAACAACAAATTCCTCACCTTGAGCACTTCTCCTAGCAACTCCTTGTAGATCTCTTAGTTCATAGACCCCTCTAGGGTGCATGCCATAGACTACCTCAAAATGGATTCTACCAATTCTCCTATTCATGGAGTAATTATATGCAAATTTATCCTGAGGTAAAATCAGATCCCAAGCTTTTCCATGCTCCTTGGTAAGGCATCTTAAGAGGTTTCTCAATGATCTTTTCACCACTTCAGTTTATCAATCCATTTGTGGATGGTATGCTAAACTAAAGGACATATTTTTTCCTTGAGTTTCTTCCAGAAGGTCGTCCAAAAGTGACCAATGAATTTAGAATCCCTTTCAGAAACAATACTTAAAGGCAGTCCATGTATCCTAACAACCTCCTTAAAGAAGAGACCTACTATATGAGATGCATCATTGGTGAATTTGCAAGGAAGAAAATGTGTCATCTTACTAAATCTATCAACTACCACAAAGATACTATCAAAACCTTTTTGGGTTCTAGTCAACCCCAAGACAAAGTCGATACTTACACACTCTGAAGGCCTATTGGGAATGGGCAGTGGTTGATAGAGTCCTGCATTTGATGAAGTTCCCTTTGCCCTTTGACATATTATGCAGCCTTCCACATACCTTCTCACATCCACCTGTAACTTTGGCCAATAGTAAAATCTCCTAACTTGTTCTAAGGTCTTGTCAAGGCCAAAGTGACCTCCAAGACTCCCACTATGTTTCTCCTTTATGATATTCTCCCTCATTGAGCATTTACGCACACACAATTAGCTTCCTTTGAAGAGAAAACCATTCTAAAATAAAAATTTAGAGAATTCACCATGAAAAGAATTCAAATGTTGATCACAAACATTGTATACCTCCTTCAAATATGAATCTTCATGATACATATCCTTCAATGCTTCAACCCCCATGCTTTGGAGTTGGATCTCTTGCACTACAAGTGACCTTCTACTGAGAGCATCTCCCACCTTATTTGCTTGGTCCTTCTTATGCTTTATTGTGAAATTATAGGCTTGCAAAGACTCTACCCACTTCATGTGCCTATGACTAAGTTTGTCCTATGCATTCAAAGAACTCAAGGCATGATTATCAATATAAACAACAAATTATTTAGGTAACAAGTAGTGCCTCCACTTTTTGAGGGTTTGTACCATAACATACAATTCCAAATCATAGGAAGAATAGTTCCTCTTTGCTTCATTCAGCCTCTCACTGTAAAATGCAACTGGTCTACCTTCTTGGCTCAAAATAGCCCCTATTGCTTGATTGCTAGCATCACACTCAATGGTAAAAAATTTATCAAAATCAGGAAGCACAATTATAGGCTGTTGTGCTACTCTCATTTTCAGATATTCAAACCCTTTATTAGCCTCATTGGTCCAAGAAAACTTACCTTTGTTACCTCCTTTGATGGTGTCCAAGATTGGTGCACAAATTTGGCTAAAGTTCTTGATGAACTTTCTATAAAAGCTTGCAAGTCCATGGAAGCTTCTCACATCTCCCATGGATTTTGGTGTTGGCCTTGAGTAAGAATAGCATGCACCTTTGAAGGATCCATCTTCAAACTTCCCTTGGAGATTACAAAACCAAGGTAGACTAGTTCTTCCTTCATAAATTCACACTTTTCCATGTTGATCAACAACTTCTCCTCTTGTAACCTCCTTAGTACCATGTCAAGGTGCTTCAAATGTTCTTCTTTAGACCTGCTAAACACAAGGATGCCATCTAAATAAACTACAACAAAATTTCCAATGAAAGGTCTCAATACCTCATTCATAAGGTGCATAAATGTACTAGGGGCATTTTATAACCCAAAGGTCATCACCAACCAATCATAGAGCCCTTTATTAGTCTTAAAATTTGTCTTCCATTCATCCCCTCTCTGATCCTTATCTGATGGTACCCACTCCTTAGATCAATCTTGGAAAAGTAAGATGCTCTTGATAGACAATCCATGAGGTCCTCCATTATTGGCATTGGGAACCTATATCTAATTGCATGATCCTATTAATGGCTCTTGAATCAGTGTAAAGCATCCAATTCTCATCCTTCCTTGGTGCTAGGATAGTAGGAACAACACATGGGCTCAAACTCTTCCTCACTAGCCCTTTATCCGTCAACTCTTTCACTTGTCTTGCAATCTCCTCATTTTGAGCAGGTGTCATCTTGTATGCAGCCTTATTAGGCAATGCAGCCCCTGGAATCAAATCAATATGGTGGCTTATATCCCTAATGGGAGGTAGGGAACTAGGTAATTCATTCACTGTTATGTCCTTGTACCTTTCCAACAACTCTTGGACTTCGTTTGGTGCATCTTCCTTCTTCTTTGTGGGTAGATCTACTTCAATTTTTGGCTTCATAATCAAGAAGAATCCTCTTCCTCCTCCTTCATTCAAGGTATTCATGAACTCCTTCTCGCCCACCATCAAAACACTAGGCCCTTCATGCTTTGCCTTGTCTTCTTCTAGGAGAGGTGAAATGTTGTAAGTCTTCCCATCCTTCAAAATGGAGTATGTGTTCTTCTCCCCAATTCTTAGTCTTCCTATCGAAGTACCAAGGCCTACCAGAAATATATAGCTTAATACTTGTACTAAAAAAAAATTCATTAGATCTCATACATTATAAGTCATGACATGGATCTCGCTATTGTAACTTTTTTGTGATTGAATAATTTGTTGTTTTATTTTCAGATGTTGGTTGTGGGAACACCTCCAAATGTTACAAGGGCAATGGATATCAGTGTTTCATCTGCTATACAATCCTCCATGGCTATGATAGAGGAGGTATGAGGAAAATTACTAAATTTCAATTTACATTTGTTGTTATAGATGTTAATTCTAGTGAAAAATCAAACCATTATTGATTCATAGTTTAATTCTTATTTGGATGGTTTATACAGGGCTTGAGCACACCTGAGCATTGGCATGCAAATATTTCCATCATGGAGAGTGATCATGAGATGGCAGTAAGTGATTATTTTGTTAAATATATCATTTCTTATAATGTAATTTCTATATATTAATGTCTTTACTTCTTATTGTAACAGTTAAGACTTCACCGGGAGCTAAACTATAGGAGGAGCAGTAGGAGCACTCCTCGAGCATAGCATAAATGACATACAAAATTATCACCATCAGATCACCAAACAAAGGGAAAAAAATTATTTCCAGAGCATGGAGAGAAATGAATTTTGATTCCAGAGCCCTTTCTTGTATGCCTAGACATGGAAATTTTGTACATATCTTGTATTGGATATATTTGACATTGTATGCCTATATGGCATTCGAGCGTAAGCCTATATGGCTATTTTGTAACTATATTTTATACTTATATCGACATATATTGATGTATGTGTACATTGCTATTTGGTTAATACAAATCTTTTTATCGATGGTGTCCATATTTGCTCTTTTTGACAATGTCAAAAGCATGGCTACATATAGATTAGGCAAAAGACTTTTCCTTTTAGATTAGCAATGCATGGAAGTTTCAAAAAGTACCCTTGATATTACAAAAAGATATGTGTTTATACCATAGCAGAAAAAAAAATTTGGGGAAAATTTTGACAAACCAAAAGTATAAGATTGTTTGAAAAAGTTAGGGAAAAAGTCTAGAAAAAATCAGAAAAAAATCAGATTTTAGAAAAAAGGTAAAAAAAAGAACAATTTCTGAGATAAAAATTTTAAAAAAAAAAATTAAAGGCATTTCCATAGCATAGAGATATAGAGAGCAAATAAAATAAAGAGTTTAACTAATAAATTGTAAAAAATAGATTTTTGTAGTTTATATTCATATCATTGATTACATTGCATTGCACATATTTCAAACTCAAAGCATTGCTTCACATTTGCATAACTAATAACTAGATGTGATGGTGGAAAAATTTCAATTGCTTATATTTTTACAAAGTCAACCTAAGTAGTTATGCAATTGCTTCACATTTGCATAACTAATAACTAAGGAGCAACTCCATTGCATTTTGCTTTTCATGGCATTCTATGAGAACATATTTCTTTGAGGAATTTTTTCCAAACGGTCAGCGCCTTATCTATACTACCACATCTTTCATACATGTCTACCAAAGCATTTTGTCAAATAGTTCAAGTGTTGCCTTGTTGCTATGGCTAAAAACCTAAAACAATTGCTTTCGAACAAGTTATGGATGCTTGGAAAAATCTATCAAAAGCATAATAGTAAGCAATATCATAGACAAGGTAGTGAACTCTTTGAAAAAATGCCTCAAAGAAATGAGGTCTCATGGTGATGGAATGCCATGACAATGAAATGATTTTGATTTTCATGGAATTCCATCACCATGAGATCTCATTTCTTTGAGGAATTTTTTCAAAGAGTTCACTGCCTTGTCTATGCTAACACATTTTTCATACATGTATATCAAAGCATTTTATCAAATAGTTCATTGCCTTGCTGCTATGGCTAAAATCCTAAAATAGGTGCTTTCAAACAAGCTATGGATTGTCATGGCATTCCATCACCATGAGACCACATTTCTTTGAGGCATTTTTTCAAACAGTTCTTGTTTGGGTGTGAAAGAGGACCATGCCTAGCATAAACATGACTATTTGGACATGTTGGAATAGTTTGTTAGGTCACATGAGTTGCAGAACGAAAGTTGCACCACTTGGAAACTTTTCACTCCTTCCATTTGACACTTTTTCTATCAACTAAAATATGGACTACCCGCAGGGAAAACTACTGCGAGATAATAATGAAAACCGAGAGAGGTTATTATAGAGGAAAAACTCAATCCGAGGGATTAGGCGAGAGATTTCTAAGTAGCTTTGTGTTTGAATAACCTCTGTTGAAGTTTGTAGACATTTTTTGGACCGCCAGGGATCGTCCAGGTTGAGCGTGGCTCAGGTGATTCCACATGTTTGGAGTGTGAAAGGGACCATTCCTGGCGTAAACATGCCTGACTAGATGTATTGGGCAGTCCTATTTGGTCACACAAGTTGCAAAACAAAAATTGCACCACTTTGCAACTTTCCACTGCTTCCATTTGACACTTTTTCCATCACTTGAAAACTGGAGACTATGGGAAAACCACTCCAAGATAATGAAAACCGAGAGACGTTATTGTAGAGGGGCCCAACATGATCCCATAGGATCATAAGGGAAGTTTCTAAGCATCATAGTGTCCGAGTAACCTCATGCTAAAGTTTGCAGGCATTTTTCCCTTTAGACCCTTAAGGGATCGATCCGGTTGAACGTAGCTCGGAGTGATTCCATGTGTTTGGGTGTGAAAGAGGACTATTCCTAGCATAAACATGCCTATTCAGATGCGTTGGAATAGTCTGTTTGGTCACACGAGTGGCAGAACAAAAATTGCACCACTTTGCAACTTTCCACTTCTTCCATTTGATACTTTTTCCATCAACTGAAAACTGGAGACTACTAGAAAACCACTCTGAGATAATGAAAACTGAGAGAGGTTATTGTACAAGGAGGGAATTTGATCCCATAGGGAAAAACAAGAATTTTTTAAGCATCACAGTATCCCAGTAACCTCATGCTGAAGTTTGCATGCATTTTTCCCTTTGGACCCTTAAGGGATTGATCCGGTTGAACGTAGCTCAGAGTGATTCCTCGTGTTTGGGTATGAAAGAGAACCATGCCTAGCATAAAAATTCCTATTTAGACGTGTTTGAATAGTCTGTTTGGTCACACGAGTTGCAGAACGAAAATTGCACCACTTTGCAACTTTCCACTGCTTCCATTTGACACTTTTTATGTCAACTAAAAACTGGAGACTACGGGAAAACCACTCTAAAATAACAAAAACTAAGAGAGGATATTATAGAGGGGCCCAAAGTGATCCCATAGGATTAGGCAGGAAGTTCCTAAGCCTCACGGTTTCTGAGTAACCTCATGCTAAAGTTTGTAGGCATTTTTCCCTTTGGACCCTTAAGGGATCGATCCAATTGAATGTAGCTCGGAGCGATTCCATTTATTTGGGTGCAAAAGAGGACCATGCCTATTGTAAAAATTCCTATTTAGATGTGTTGGAATAGTTTGTTTGGTCACATGAGTTGCAAAACAAAAATTGTACCACTTTGCAACTTTCCACTTCTTCCATTTGACACTTTTTCCATCAACTAAAAACTAGAGACTACGGGAAAACCACTCCGAGATAACGAAAACCGAGAGAGGTTATTGTAGAGGGGCCCAATGCAATCCCATAGGATCATACAAGAATTTTCTAGGCATCACAGTGTCTGAGTAACCTCATGTTGAAGTTTGCAGGAATTTCTCCCTTTGGACCCTTAAGGGATTGATCCAGTTGAACGTAGCTCAGAGAAATTCCATGTGTTTGGGTGTGAAAGAGGACCATTCCTAGTGTAAACATGCCTATTACATGATAAATGGTCTGTAAATCCCTTATTTAACACAAATAACCCTAAAACACTTAAATTACAAGGTTCACCACATGAATCCCCTTATTGATCAACTTCTTTACATCATGACTCAATTGACCTAATACATACAAAAATGGTATTGAATCCTTATTAAATGAAATAGAATGACCTCAAACCATCTAAGAACACCCTAAATGATCAAATGACCAAATAATAGAAACCATAAGGGTTCAAGTGTTGAAAAGATGGAGTTGGTGCTCCTTCTTTCAAAAGTATGATTGCCAGCAACATACAATGTTCACAAAGCCTTTTTGAAGGCATATCAACCTCTTCAACTGACTACAACCACTTTTCAACCTCTTTTACAAGTGTGACCCTTCAACTTCTAAGTATTTGTAAAATGACAACTTTTGGTTTGACAACATTACATTGTTATGTGCAACTTTTGACATATTGATGTAAATGACTCCATACCTAAACTAGTGACCTTATGATGGCCTCATTACATCCTTTTGACCCTTACATTATGAATTTACATACATTTTCACATTTATGCCATTCAAGGCTTCATTATGCCAAATTGACAACATGCTAACATGACATTGCAACCTCATATCCTACCAACCTAGATTGACTTAAAACACTCTTGTGCATATACTTAAAAATTAATCCAATGAGCCATCTGGGTCTGCTCTACTCTTTATTGTGTCAAGTATTGACTCATGGTCAGACTCACAGACCTTCCACAAGGTCTTGTTCAAAGTTCTACCCCAATATTTTCTCAAATGAACATTGGATGCCACGACAAGGTTTGAGTAATGAAGAATCTTACGATGCATGCCAAATTCCTCAAACAACCAATGTTTAACACTCTTATGTGGGTATCTTCCCAGCCATGTTCCAGTAACAACAACTAAGCCTGTAGGGTATTCAATGTTTTTTCCATCTATAATTGGGGATTCCAATTTCTTTTTTTCCTCAACACGACACAAGTAATAGTTTGTACCCTCTTCGTTGTCTTCATTTGCAATAACTACATAAACATGCCCTGCATTTATATGTGCAGCATATCTCTTGAAATTAGTCAACATTATGAATAGAGTACAAAGTAAGATAACAATATGGAATTTCAAATACTAAGCAAGTAGATATATTACCTAGTTGAGCTAGATCTGATACATGGTCAAAGTCGATGGATGATTCCATCTGTGTTAGTTCCAATGCCATTAGAGGGCGATACATGTGAAGTGGGCTAAGATAACTTGTCAACCATTTGTCAACCCACTCCCCTAACTCACAATCATTCTATGCTTGCATTGTACATGAAGAAAAAAAGCATGCCATTTTACGTGTATCGATACTCCATGAGCCTTCATTTGAGCTAAGGAAAGAGTGCAACTCACTCAATCCTGTTAGTGTACAACAATCCTCATATGGTGCAATGTTAGTATCATCCATCAACCAAAAAAATCTATGAACTAAAGATGTACCTTCATTACCTGGACCCATCAAACCATTACACCACTCAACGATTGATCTTGCATCTGTCAACTGTGCACTGTCTTTATACTTTAACTCTTCTAATGCTCTTTTCACACATGCTCCTGCACCATCATGCTCCCCCTTTCCATGTCTGGCCTCACAAAAGTTCCACATATGTTGAACACGTGTAGTGAGATGCATCATGCACAAATAGTAGAACATGTGCGCATTCTCTGTGTTGCACAGTTATCTGACCATATTATATGCCGATCCTATGATATGCCCCTCTAAGCCAAATGATTGTAGAACATCTAGAAGCAACCTTCCATGAACTCCATAGAATGCGTGTGATCATCACTAATATAAAAGTGATACTCCCTCAATACCTTCCTTTCATCCTCTGTACTTTCAGCTGCATGTATGAATGCTATGTGCACAAATATCAAAACCTGTGTGGAGTTGTAATACTGTGACTGCACCTCATGATGTGGCTGTAGAGTGTAGTTCTTTGCAAATTCAACCATTGATACTATGCTGCCAAGTGGAAAGGTGTCCTTGTATAGCTTGAATTGCATGTCCAGCCATCGGGCTCTATGAGTATGCCTTGTATACTCATACACTAGATTCTCATGAAACATGGACATGAACTAATACACTAGAATCTTCTAAATAACCAACTCACACCTTTTTGCTTCAGACCCATCTTTTGTAGCATATGCCACTATTTTATACTTCCCGAACTCTACTAGTTTTTGTCCCACCTCATATGTGCTTTCCATATGTTGACATACTAGCATTTATTTGCAAGCACTACAATGCTCATGAACCATCCAAGCATGTTGTCCTGTAGAATATTTCTCCATCCTCTATTTCACATAATTTTTTGATAACAACTCTCTTGAAGATGTTGGTGGGGCTTCTATGCCACAATCTTGAAAAACATTGTTAGTATGCAAATCTAAACATATAGAGCGATAAACATCATAAATGGTTAGAGAATTCAATGTATAGTTTACAACAACAAGTAGTCGTTAGTAGTAATTTATCTTGTATAAAAAGTTTAATCCACATTTCAAAAATCTTTTGAAATACTAATTTGAGGGATAGGTGCAAATTTGAAAAATTGGGTTTTGAGTGGTATCCAAATAATGCTTTGGATGTGGCTCACAGATTTTACTACCAATTCTCCTTCTTACAACATCCCTTTGATTAGGAGATGGCCTTGTATTATTCTTCCAATAATCTTCAATTAGTGTTCTCAATGCTTCAACAACTTTTTTATCTTTGTGTGGCAGTCTCCCTAAGAATGCCCATAACTCATTTGCATCATTGCCCTCAATTCTTTGCAGCCTTTGAATGGCTTTTGATAAAGTTTTTCTACTAATTCCCATTTGTTCACTTGTCTTTTTAATGATCTGAGATCTTTTTGTTTGATAGCTTACCAAATTGATGTAATGACACATGGATGTCCCACTATCCTTTGGTAGCGAGGAGTCTTTTACACTATCATAGAATCCATTTAAGATTCTTACAATGAATATTTTCACTTGATGCATTCGATGTTCTCAACCCAAGAGTCTTCATGATGTTTAAATACATTAAACCCGCATCATTTGAACAAATAGTTGACATCTTACGTCATTTAGCCTTTCAAAGAACATTTGCCAAATCTTATCAGCATATCTTCTACAAGTGTGTTTTGGAATCTTACCTTCCATGTGCTACAAAATATCCTCATCAATATTAATCAAAAACTTTGGCTTTCTACACAAAATTTTAGGTGGTGTTCTCTTAGGTACATACATCTCAACATTAGCAATTTCATCAATATTGAATTGAGGTGGGGTAGATTGTGTACCTTCGATTGAGGGTGGAATAGAAGGCATACCTTGAGGTTTACGTGGGGATGATGGCATACCTTGTTCCTCAACTCCGAGTGATGATGTACTCTCAACTTCAGATGTGGTGGATGGTGTCCAACCATACTCACTACTGGTAGATGGTGTCCCTCCATATTCTCTTGTGCTTAATGGTGTGCCTTTGTATTCACTTGCGGTAGAGGGTGTGTCTCCAACTATGGTATCTGCCTCTCCCCTAGCATGACTCTTTTTCATTTGTGCCCTTTGTGTTGCCAATTTCTTTTCTCTTTTTGATGGTTGAGGTTCCTATTCAACGGGCTTGTTTTCATCAATCATTCCCAATTTCTGTTTTTCACGATATTCCCTCATCCATTTTTTCACTTTATCTCTGATGGCTTGGAGCTGATCATCTGCTAGTTGTTTCCTTTTAATATTTCATTTCTTCAGCATGACAAATAATTTTACCTGTGCAAAAAGTGCTAAGTTGCCAAATTAACTAATTGAAAGCTTTGGAAGCATACAGAAAGAAAGTCAATGAAAGTTGGTTTGTATAATTTTTTGACAAAATAACTCAATGAAACTTTGGAAGCATACACAAAGAAAGTCAATTGTTAAATTTAACAAAATTCCTCAAAGAGATGTGGTTTAAAAATGTAATAGGAAAGTGTATCGAATTATGTGATTTAAAATGTTTATTGACAACATAAGGTTGTAACATGACAAACTGTTGCAGGAACACCTAGGTCATGAAATTCCTTCAAAAGGCTAATTTGTTCAATTTGTAATGTTCAAGTAAATATGATGAGTGAAGGTCATTAAATGATGAATTTCAATGTATTTGCACCATGAAATAGGTCACTAGGTGATATTATTGAAAAGTTTCTTTTTATAACAAAATTTGTCAATTATTGTAAAAATGTAAAATTGCACAAAAGCAGGAAGGTGAAGAGTCTTTTTTGTGGAAGGGAAAGGATGGGTTGATGAAGATGAAAAGGCAGTTATTTCGACTGATTTAGACACCTTTAAAAAGAATTGTAAGCTCGCGAAAGGAAGATCTTGTATCCCAAAAATCCATAAAAATTAATAAAAAAACTTCTGCTCAGTTATTTTGGAAAGCTTTTCTATTCTTGTTTTCAGGTTGCATAGTGATTCAACCATTCTAAGATTTGATTATTTTTAGGGAAAGAGACTTCTTTCATTCTTGAAATTTGTAGGAATTGTAATTCAAATAATCAATCTAATTTGAACTTAGTTTCCTAAGTCTCGGTCTGTGGTTTCCTTAGAATTATTTTGAGAGTCTAAAAAGTGATTCTTATCCATTCCACTGATGTAGGGCTAGTAGGTTGGTGGAATGGATCATATTTAGTGTCTTTTCAATGTTAAGATGTGTGTGGTAGGGGTAAATAGAAATAAGAAGTCGGGATACTGTTGCATGAACAAAATTCTGAATTTTCTCATTCAAAAAAATGGTGTTTTCAAGTAGGGTTTGAGGAAACATGTAGAGGAGCTTAGAAATGATTTCAAAATTATTTGCAGACATAATGAAGCATGTTTCAATTGTTGGTCGGATTATAAACTTTTATAAACTTTTATAGTATGTTGAAATAAATGTTCTACTCTATTTTTTGAAATAAGTGTATAAACTTTTATAGTATGTTGAAAAGGATCAAAATAGGCCTGAGAATCTATATTGGGATTGTTTAAATGCTTTATGATAGAAAAGGAATCACCCAATTAGATGTAATGTTGGCCTCCTAGAGATTTTTGGCATTGTTTGCTAAAAACAGAGAATATGTAGAAATAGCGAAAGGAATGTTGTTAAGTGCTTGGGAGGAGTCTCATTTGTGATGCCACAGTTGTGTCTATGCTTGGTAATGTTTTGAAGGTAGATTGTGAAAGATTTGATGATTTGGGCATATGTTTCCAATATATGGCAATGGTTTCTTGAATGCAAAGTAGTCAGAGTGTGTCTATACTGATATATTGGAATATTACAATCAAAACATGATGAAATTGGTATCTTAAAGGTCTGGTGACAGTGTTAAACTAATGCTTCTTGTTGTTACAAATGGTGTTTAAGTGAAGATAGGATGATGGATGTGTTGATTTGAGCAAAGATATCTTAAATGGATAGGATGATTTTTGATTGCAGATCTAAGGAACAGAGGTGTTTGATTGTTTTTTCCTTGAAGGGGTAAGTTGATTTGATGAGTGATTGTTGTATTGTTTATGACAAGAACAAAGTTGAAAGTTGATTATGAAAATGGTTTGCTATATGGAGATGGTGAATTGGCTACTGATAGCCTTATAACTTGAAATGAAATAAATGGATTTGGGTTGAATGAAAAGTAGTTTTGGATGAATTTCACAAAGTTTGTATAAATTGATCTTTTACTCTTTATTGATTTGGGAAGGAAGTTCCCTAAAGAAATGATGTTGTTGAGTGGCTTGGAAATCTGATATTGCATCACAAACAAACAATTTGATCAACATGGAATAAGCAAAACAACAAAAATGAAAGCAAGCCATAATAGAATGAAAGAAAATGTACAAAGATTTAACATACCTAAAAAAGAAAAGTTTCAAATAGAGGAGTTCTACCCAATTATGCATCCTTTTCTTCTTCCTTCCTCAAACTCCTCAAAAATTTGACTTATTCAAAAGCTTGTTCCCCTCCAAATTTCAATTGTATATCAATTATCACTATAATTTAAACTTGAATTGATATTATCTGCCTCTCAATGTGAAAAATCTGTTATTTCATGCAAAGGTGATGGAAAGAACATTCAAAAGGTGATGGAATCTAAAAATCATGCATGCACACTTCACTCAATCACCAAAAAGCTACTTTTTGTCGGATCACGTGCAAAACCAAGAGAATATGCATAATGTGGGCTGACATCATGGGTATATTGTGATTTTTTACCATTTTTAGTGATAATGCGAGCATGTTATTTAATCCTAAATGAACATATCTCTACTAGTTAATAACACAATCACGTTATGATAAATTTGGTTTTTTTAAGCTTTAGATGGTACATTATAGAGTAGAGGATTAAGGGTACTAGGGAGAGAGCTAGAGGGAGTGAGAGAGAGAGATGCCTGAGAGAGGTAGATACGTGAGAGAGAGAGGGGAAGGGAGTGAGAGAGAGATAAAGGAGGGAAGGGCTAAGGGTAGAGGGTAGAGGATTTAAGGATGAATATTTTAAGGTTTAAAATTAAGGGTAGAGGGGAGAGAGACAGAGGGAGTGACTGAGAGGGAGAGGGGGTAGGAGGGAGAGGGTTGAGAGAGGGAGAGAGAGAGACCTAACAGAGGGAGAGGGGTAGGAGGGAGAGGTTTGAGAGAGA
>VDFB02156272.1:0-82245 GCA_007258455.2 Sequoia sempervirens | reverse complement strand
GAATTTGGTAAGCTATCAAACAAAGAGATCTCGCCTCATTAAAAAGACAAGTGAACAAATGGGAATTAGTAGAAATTTTTTATCAAAAGCCGTTCAAAGGCGGCAAAGAATTGAGGGCACTGATTCAAATGAATTATGGGCATTCTTAAGGAGACTACCACACAAAGATAAAAAAGTTGTTGAAGCATTGAGAACACTAATTGAAGATTATTGGAATAATAATACAAGGCCATCTCCGAATCAAAGGTATGTTGTAGGAAGGAGAATCGGCAGTTGAAACCATGAGCCACATCCAAAGCATTTTTTGGATACGACTCAAACCCAATTTTTTCATAAATTTCAAAATTCTTATCCTCAAATTAGTATTTCTCAAAGATTTTTTGGAATGATTAAAACTTTTTATGTCAAGATAAATCACACACGCACTACTTGTTATTGTAAACTACATATTGAATTCTCTAACCATTATGTGTTTATCATTCTATATGATTAAATTTGCATACTAATGATGTTTTGCAGGATTGTGGCATAGAAGACCCACCAAAATCTTCAAGGGAGTTCTTATCAAAAAATTTATGTGAAATAGAGGATGGCCAAATATTCTATAGGATAGCATGCTTGGATGGTTCATGCGAGCATTGTGGTGGCTTGCAACAAATGCTAGTATGTCAACATATGGAAAGCACATATGAGGTGGGACAAAAACTAGTAGAGTTCGGGAAGTATAAAATAGTGGCATATGCTACAAAAGATGGGTCTGAAGCAAAAAGGTGTGAGTTGGTTATTTAGAACATTCTAGTGTATTAGTTCATGTCCATGTTTCATGAGAATCTAGTGTATGAGTATACAAGGCATACCCATAGAGACCGATGGCTAGACACGCAATTCAAGCTATACAAGGACACCTTTCCACTTGGCAGCATAGTATCAATGGTTGAATTTGCAGAGAACTACACTCTACAGCCACAGCATGAGGTGCAGTCACAGTATTACAACTCCACACAGGTTTTGATATTTGTGCACATAGCATTCATACATGCAGCTGAAAGTACAGAGGATGAAAGGAAGGTATTGAGGGAGTATCACTTTTATATTAGTGATGATCACACGCATTCTCTAGAGTTCATGGAAGGTTGCTTCTAGATGTTCTACAATCATTTGGCTTAGAGGGGCATATCATAGGATCGGCATATAATATGGTCAGATAACTGTGCAACATAGAGAATGCACGCATGTTCTACTAGTTGTGCATGATGCATCTCACTACACGTGTTCAACATATGTGGAAATTTTGTGAGGCCAGACATGGAAAGGGGGAGCATGATGGTGCAGGAGCATGCATGAAAAGAGCATTAGCACAAGAAGAGTTAAAGTATAAAGACAGTGCATAGTTGACAGATGCAAGATCAATCGTTGAGTGGTGTAATGGTTTGATGGGTCCAGGTAATGAAGGTACATTTTCAGTTCATAGATTTTTTTGGTTGATGGATGATACTAACATTGCACCATATGAGGATTGTTGTACACTAACAGGATTGAGTGAGTTGCACTCTTTCCTTAGCTCAAATGCAGGCTCATGGAGTATCGATACACGTAAAATGGCATGCTTTTTTTCTTCATGTACAATGCAAGCCTAGAATGATTGTGAGTCAGGGGAGTGGGTTGAAAAATGGTTGACAAGTTATCTTAGCCCACTTCACACGTATCACCCTCTAATGGCATTGGAACTAACACAGATGGAATCATCCGTCGACTTTGACCATGTATTAGATCTAGTTCAACTAGGTAATATATCTACTTGCTTAGTATTTGAAATTCCATATTGTTATCTTACTTTGTACTCTATTAATAATGTTGACTAATTTCAAGAGATATGCCGCACATATAAATGCAGGGCATGTTTATGTAGTTATTGCAAATGAAGACAACGAAGAGGGTACAGACTATTACTTGTGTCGTGTTGAGGAAAAAAAGAAATTGGAATCCCAAATTATAGATGGAGAAAACATTGAATACCCTACAGGCTTAGTTTTTGTTACTGGAACATGGCTGGGAAGGTACCCACATAAGAGTGTTAAACATTGGTTGTTTGAGGAATTTGACATGCATTGTAAGATTCTTCATTACTCAAACCTTGTCGTGGCATCCAATGTTCATTTGAGAAAATATTGGGGTAGACCTTTGAACAAGACCTTGTGGAAGGTCTGTGAGTCTGACCATGAGGCAATACTTGACACAATAAAGAGTAGAGAAGACCTAGATGGCTCATTGGATTAATTTGTAAGTATATGCACAACAATGTTTTAAGTCAATCTAGGTTGGTAGGATATGAGGTTGCAATGTCATGTTAGCATGTTGTCAATTTGGCATAATGAAGCCTTGAATGGCCTAAATGTGAAAATGTATGTAAATTCGTAATGTAAGGGTCAAAAGGATGTAATGAGGCCATCATAAGGTCACTAGTTTAGGTATGGAGTCATTTACATCAATATGTCAAAAGTTGCACATAACAATGTAATGTTGTCAAACCAAAAGTTGTCATTTTACAAATACTTAGAAGTTGAAGGGTCACACTTGTAAAAGAGGTTGAAAAGTGGTTGTAGTCGGTTGAAGAGGTTGATATGCCTTCAAAAAGGCTTTGTGAACATTGTATGTTGTTGGCAATCATACTTTTGAAAGAAGGAGCACCAACTCCATCTTTTCAACACTTGAACCCTTATGGTTTCTATTATTTGGTCATTAGGGTGTTCTTAGATGGTTTGAGGTCATTCTATTTCATTTAATAAGGATTCAATACCATTTTTGTATGTATTAGGTCAATTGAGTCATGATGTAAAGAAGTTGATCAATAAGGGGATTCATGTGGTGAACCTTGTAATTTAAGTGTTTTAGGGTTATTTGTGTTAAATAAGGGATTTATAGACCATTTATCATGTAATAGGCATGTTTACACTAGGAATGGTCCTCTTTCACACCCAAACACATGGAATTACTCTGAGCTACGTTCAACTGGATCAATCCCTTAAGGGTCCAAAGGGAGAAATGCCTACAAATTTCAACATGAGGTTACTCAGACACTATGATGCCTAGAAAATTATCATATGATCCTATGGGATTGCATTGGGCCCCTCTACAATAACCTCTCTCGGTTTTCGTTATCTCGGAGTGGTTTTCCTGTAGTCTCTAGTTTTTAGTTGATGGAAAAAGTGTCAAATGGAAGAAGTGGAAAGTTGTAAAGTGGTACAATTTTTGTTTTGCAACTCATGTGACCAAACAAACTATCCCAACACATCTGAATAGGATTTTTTACAATAGGCATGGTCCTCTTTTGCACCCAAACACATGGAATTGCTCCGAGATACGTTCAACTGGATCGATCCCTTAAGGGTCCAAAGGGAAAAATGCCTACAAACTTTAGCATGAGGTTACTCGAAAACTGTGAGGCTTAGAAACTTCCCGCCTAATCCTATGTGATCACTTTGGGCCCCTCTATAATAGCCTCTCTCGGTTTTTATTATTTTAGAGTGGTTTTCCCGTAGTCTCCAGTTTTCAGTTGACAGAAAAAGTGTCAAATGGAAGTAGTGGAAAGTTGCAAAGTGGTGCAATTTTCGTTCTGCAACTCGTGTGACCAAATAGACTATTCCAACACGTCTAAATAGGAATTTTTATGCTAGGAATTGTTTTATTTCATACCAAAACATGAGGAATCACTCTGAGCTACGTTCAACCGGATCAATCCCTTAAGGGTCCAAAGGAAAAAATGCCTACAAACTTTAGCATGAGGTTACTCAGATACCGTGATGCTTAAATTTTTTTTGTTTGATCCTATGGGATCAAATTTCCCCCTTGTACAATAACCTCTCTCAGTTTTCGTTATCTCGGAGTGGTTTTCCTGTAGTCTCCAGTTTTCAGTTGATGGAAAAAGTGTCAAATGGAAGAAGTGGAAAGTTGCAAAGTGGTGCAATTTTTGTTCTGCCACTCGTGTGACCAAAAAATTTGTTCCAACGCATCTGAATAGGCATGTTTATGCTAGGAATAGTCCTCTTTCACACCCAAACACGCGAAATCACTCCGAGCTACGTTCAACCGGATCGATCCCTTAAGGGTCTAAAGGGAAAAATGCCTGCAAACTTTAGCATGAGGTTACTCGGACACTGTGATGCTTAGAAACTTCCCTTATGATCCTATGGGATCGTGTTGGGCCCCTCTACAATAACGTCTCTCGGTTTTCGTTATCTTGGAGTGGTTTTCCCATAGTCTTCAGTTTTCAGGTAATGGAAAAAGTGTCAAATGGAAGCAGTGGAAAGTTGCAAAGTGGTGCAATTTTTGTTCTGCAACTTGTGTGACCAAACAGACTGTTCCAACGCATCTGAATAGGCATGTTTATGCTAGGAATGGTCCTCTTTCACACCTAAACATGTGGAATCACTCCGAGCTATGTTCAACCAGATCGATCCCTTAAGGGTCCAAAGGGAAAAATGCGTGCAAACTTCAGCAGGAGGTTGCTCAGACACAGTGACGCTTAGAAACTTCTCGTCTGATCCTATGGGATTGAGTTTTTCCCCTCTATAATAACCTCTCTCGGTTTTCATTATCTCGGAGTAGTTTTCCCGTGGTGTCCATATTTCAGTTGATAAAAAAAGTGTCAAATGGAAGGAGTGAAAAGTTGCCAAGTGGTGCAACTTTCGTTTTGCAACTCATGTGACCTAATAGACTATTCGAACATGTCCAAATAGTCATGTTTATGCTAGGCATGGTCCTCTTTCACACCCAAACAAGAACTGTTTGAAAAAATGCCTCAAAGAAATGTGGTCTCATGGTGATGGAATGCCATGACAATCCATAGCTTGTTTGAAAGCACCTATTTTAGGATTTTAGCCATAGCAGCAAGGCAATGAACTATTTGATAAAATGCTTTGATATACATGTATGAAAAATGTGTTAGCATAGACAAGGCAGTGAACTCTTTGAAAAAATTCCTCAAAGAAATGAGATCTCATGGTGATGGAATTCCATGAAAATCAAAATCATTTCATTGTCATGGCATTCCATCACCATGAGACCTCATTTCTTTGAGGCATTTTTTCAAAGAGTTCACTACCTTGTCTATGATATTGCTTACTATTATGCTTTTGATAGATTTTTTCGAAGCATCCATAGCTTGTTCGAAAGCACTTGTTTTAGGCTTTCAGCCATAGCAACAAGGTAGTGAACTATTTGACAAAATGCCTTTGGTAGACATGTATCAAAAATGTGGTAGTATAGACAAGGCAGTGAATTGTTTGAAAAAATTCCTCAAAGAAATGTGGTCTCATAGAATGCCATGAAAAGCAAATGCAATTGGGAGTTGCTCCTAGTTATTAGTTATGCAATGTGAAGTAATTGCATAACTACTTAGGTTGACTTTGTAAAAAATATATATTGTAATTGAAATTCTTTCATCTATCAGCATCTAGTTATTAGTTATGCAATGTGAAGCAATGCTTTGAGTTTGAAATATGTGCAATGCAATGTAATCAATGATATGAATATAAACTACAAAAATCTATTTTTTACAATTTATTAGTTAAACTCTTTATTTTATTTGCTCTCTATATCTCTATGCTATGGAAATGCCTTTAATTTTTTTTTAAAAGTTTTTATCTCAGAAATTGTTCTACTTTTTTTTACCTTTTTCTAAAATCTGATTTTTTTCTGATTTTTTCTAGACTTTTTCCCTAACTTTTTCAAAAATCTTATACTTTTGGTTTGTCAAAATTTTTCCCCAAATTTTTTTCTGCTATGGTATAAACACATATCTTTTTGTAATATCAAGGGTACTTTTTGAAACTTCCATACATTGCTAATCTAAAAGGAAAAGTCTTTTGCCTAATCGTATGTAGCCATGCTTTTGACATTGTCAAAAAGAGCAAATATGGACACCATCGATAAAAATATTTGTATTAACCAAATAGTCATGTACACATACATCAATATATGTCGATATAAGTATAAAATATAGTTACAAAATAGCCATATAGGCTTACTAATCGAATGCCATATAGGCATACAATGTCAAATATATCCAATACAAGATATGTACAAAATTTCCATGTCTAGGCATACAAGAAAGGGCTCTGGAATCAAAATTCATTTCTCTCCATGCTCTGGAAATAAATTTTTTCCCTTTGTTTGGCGATCTGATGGTGATAATTTTGTCTATCATTTATGCTATGTTAGAGGAGTGCTCCTACTGCTCCTCCTATAGTTTAGCTCCTGGTGAAGTCTTAACTGTTACAATACGAATTAAATACATTAATATATAGAAATTACATTATAAGAAATGATATATTTAACAAAATAATCACTTACTACCATCTCATGATCACTCTCCACGATGGAAATATTTGCATGCCAATGCTCAGGTGTGCTCAAGCCCTGTATAAACCATCCAAATAGGAATTAAACTATGAATCAATAATGGTTTGATTTTTCACTAGAATTAACATCTATAACAACAAATGTAAATTGAAATTTAGTAATTTTCCTCATACCTCCTCTATCATAGCCATGGAGGATTGTATAGCGGATGAAACACTAATATCCATTGCCCTTGTAACATTTGGAGGTGTTCCCACAACCAACATCTGAAAATAAAACAACAAATTATTCAATCACAAAAAAGTTACAATAGCGAGATCCATGTCATGACTTATAATGTATGAGATCTAATGAAAAAAAAATTTAGTACAAGTATTAAGCTATATATTTCTGGTAGGCCTTGGTACTTCGATAGGAAGACTAAGAATGATGGGGAGAAGAACACATACTCCATTTTGAAGGATGGGAAGACTTACAACATTTCACCTCTCCTAGAAGAAGACAAGGCAAAGCATGAAGGGCCTAGTGTTTTGATGGTGGGCGAGAAGGAGTTCATGAATACCTTGAATGAAGGAGGAGGAAGAGGATTCTTCTTGATTATGAAGCCAAAAAGTGAAGTAGATCTACCCACAAAGAAGAAGGAAGATGCACCAAATGAAGTCCAAGAGTTGTTGGAAAGGTACAAGGACAAAACAGTGAATGAATTACCTAGTTCCCTACCTCCCATTAGGGATATAAGCCACCATATTGATTTGATTCCAGGGGCTGCATTGCCTAATAAGGCTGCATACAAGATGACACCTGCTCAAAATGAGGAGATTGCAAGACAAGTGAAAGAGTTGACGGATAAAGGGCTAGTGAGGAAGAGTTTGAGCCCATGTGTTGTTCCTACTATCCTAGCACCAAGGAAGGATGAGAATTGGATGCTTTACACTAATTCAAGAGCCATTAATAGGATCATGCAATCAGATATAGGTTCCCAATGCCAATAATGGAGGACCTCATGGATTGTCTATCAAGAGCATCTTACTTTTCCAAGATTGATCTAAAGAGTGGGTACCATCAGATAAGGATCAGAGAGGGGATGAATGGAAGACAAATTTTAAGACTAATAAAGGGCTCTATGATTGGTTGGTGATAACCTTTGGGTTATCAAATGCCCCTAGTACATTTATGCACCTTATGAATGAGGTATTGAGACCTTTCATTGGAAATTTTGTTGTAGTTTATTTAGATGGCATCCTTGTGTTTAGCAGGTCTAAAGAAGAACATTTGAAGCACCTTGACATGGTACTAAGGAGGTTACAAGAGGAGAAGTTGTTGATCAACATGGAAAAGTGTGAATTTATGAAGGAAGAACTAGTCTACCTTGGTTTTGTCATCTCCAAGGGAAGTTTGAAGATGGATCCTTCAAAGGTGCATGCTATTCTTACTCAAGGCCAACACCAAAATCCATGGGAGATGTAAGAAGCTTCCATGGACTTGCAAGCTTTTATAGAAAGTTCATCAAGAACTTTAGCCAAATTTGTGCACCAATCTTGGACACCATCAAAGGAGGTAACAAAGGTAAGTTTTCTTGGACCAATGAGGCTAATAAAGGGTTTGAATATCTGAAAATGAGAGTAGCACAACAGCCTATAATTGTGCTTCCTGATTTTGATAAATTTTTTACCATTGAGTGTGATGCTAGCAATCAAGCAATAGGGGTTATTTTGAGCCAAGAAGGTAGACCAGTTGCATTTTACAGTGAGAGGCTGAATGAAGCAAAGAGGAACTATTCTTCCTATGATTTGGAATTGTATGTTATGGTACAAACCCTCAAAAAGTGGAGGCACTACTTGTTACCTAAATAATTTGTTGTTTATATTGATAATCATGCCTTGAGTTCTTTGAATGCATAGGACAAACTCAGTCATAGGCACATGAAGTGGGTAGAGTCTTTGCAAGCCTATAATTTCACAATAAAGCATAAGAAGGACAAAGAAAATAAGGTGGGAGATGCTCTCAGTAGAAGGTCACTTGTAGTGCAAGAGATCCAACTCCAAAGCATGGGGGTTGAAGCATTGAAGGATATGTATCATGAAGATTCATATTTGAAGGAGGTATACAATGTTTGTGATCAACATTTGAATTCTTTTCATGGTGAATTCTCTAAATTTTTATTTCAGAATGGTTTTCTCTTCAAAGGAAGCTAATTGTGTGTGCATAAATGCTCAATGAGGGAGAATATCATAAAGGAGAAACACATTGGGAGTCTTGGAGGTCACTTTGGCCTTGACAAGACCTTAGAACAAGTTAGGAGATTTTACTATTGGCCAAAGTTACAGGTGGATGTGAGAAGGTATGTGGAAGGCTGCATAATATGTCAAAGGGCAAAGAGAACTTCATCAAATGCAGGACTCTATCAACCACCGGCCATTCCCAATAGGCCTTCGGAGTGTGTAAGTATTGACTTTGTCTTGGGGTTGACTAGAACCCAAAAAGGTTTTGATAGTATCTTTGTGGTAGTTGATAGATTTAGTAAGATAACACATTTTCTTCCTTGCAAATTCACCAATGATGCATCTCATATAGCAGGTCTCTTCTTTAAGGAGGTTGTTAGGATACATGGACTGCCTTTAAGCATTGTTTCTGAAAGGGATTCTAAATTCATTGGTCACTTTTGGATGACCTTGTGGAAGAAACTCAAGGCAAAAATATGTCCTTTAGTTTAGCATATCATCCACAAATGGATTGATAAACTGAAGTGGTGAAAAGATCATTGGGAAACCTCTTAAGATGCCTTACCAAGGAGCATGGAAAAGCTTGGGATCTGATTTTACCTCAGGCTAAATTTGCATATAATTACTCCATGAATAGGAGCATTGGTAGAAGCCATTTTGAGGTAGTCTATGGCATGCACCCTAGAGGGGTCTATGAACTAAGAGATCTACAAGGAGTTGCTAGGAGAAGTGCTCAAGGTGAGGAATTTGTTGTTACAATTAGGGATATTCATCAACAAGTGAAGGAAACCCTTCAAAAGAATGTTGAGAAGTATAAGGAAAAGGCAGATTTAAAGAAGAGGAATGTCCAATTCAAGGTTGGAGACTTGGTGATGGCACACTTGAAGAAGGAGAGACTTCCAAAAGGAAAGTATACTAAACTCATGATGAAGAAGATAGGACCTTGTGAGGTGGTCTACAAGTTTGGCCAAAATGCTTATGAAATAGAGCTACCTCCTAGGGTGGCAATCTCTCCTATCTTCAATATTTCTGACTTGTATCCTTTCAAATATTTTATGATATGATTGAGTGCTTGGTTACGATCAAACTAATGATATGATTGATGTTAATAATTTTTTTTAAGGTGTATAAGACAGGTTTGGTGACTTTGATGGTTGGATGGGTGACTATTATGAAGCCCTTTGAGAAAAATGGTGATTAACCACAAGATGATAATCAAGATTTTGTCGTAGTAGGAGTTTGTAACCTATAAATAGATTGTTGCAGTCAAAATATGGTGAGTAGAGTGCTTGATAATTGACTGATAATAGTGAGGTATGGTTTAATTGATTTGTTGCCTTGGTGAATAAATGAAAGGATGAATTGTTCAACTATCAATAATCAGGTTTATGTTGTTTTTATGGTGGTTGAGAATGATGTGAATCTAATTGATTAAGTCAAAGTTTTCTTTAATATGGTTTTTTCTTTGAATGAATCAATTGGAATACTGATTAGTGGAATGATGAATGATGGCCTATGGAATGGCTAAGAGAATTTGAGTGGATTTTGGTTGAATGAAAAGTAGATTTATGATGAAATTATATTTGATCTTCTCCTGATTCTATTTTGGATTGAAATCCCTTGAAGAAATGATGTTGATGGTGTTTGTTGGATACTCTACATTAGATGTACCCTGATGATTGAGTGTTTTGATATGATGCTTTGCATCACTAACTGCCTTGTCTATGCTATTGCTTACTATTATGGTTTCATAGATTTTTTCCAAGCATCCATAGTTTGTTATGGTGGTGCACCTTTGCAAGCACATGCCTCCATGTGAAGTAATTGCATCATGTTGCTTATGTTGACTTTCTAAACAACTATATTGTACAGTTGAAATTTTGTCATTTATCAACATCTAGTTATTAGTTATGGAATTTGAAGTACTAATGCTTTGAGTTTGAATGATGTGTAATGCAACGTAACCAACAATATGAATATAAACTACACAAATATATTAAGTAGAATTCATTAGTTAAGTTCACTTTATTCTATTACCTTGGTGTACGTTTGAGTGAATCCACTGGCACTAGGAGGTGTTTGCTTGAAACCACCAATATTAGCCGGTTCAACATCCAAAATCACATGTATTAAAATACCATTTGTAAAACAATGCTATTAACATGTAATGAATTTATAATTTTTTACTAGTTACATACCCCACTGATAGGTGTACTGTAGAAATAAGTTGGTGGAGGACTAGTGTATCCAGTCTCAACACTGTGACCCTGCAATTTTATTAAAATAATAAAACTAAATTAGTTAATCATGCATTTCAAAATTGAAATTTAATAAATTAAATTCATTGAACATGCTAACTTTTACCTGACTATCAATGCCATATGCATGATGCAAAATGTCAGCCATCCTCTCCATCCCCATAGCAGCATTCAGATCTTGTGTAGCAACATACAAATCCTACGTAGTAGCCTCCTGTGTGCCGGTGGGGTCATATGAACAAGTCACCCCGCAAGATTGACACACATGGGTTCGAAGGCCACCACTCGAAGAATCCCCTGGATGGCATTGTACAATAAGGCTACTATGATGGATGACACACTGGGTAAAAGTTTTAATCACCTACAATGTCTCTACGTCAGCACTCTCCTTCGCAACAACACGCATAACAATGTGCTCACGAGGCGGCCTAGCGAGAGGTCGTCTCCCTTGTCGCGTAGGATTTGGCTATGCACTGGGCCTATCCTAAGCCAACCCCCCACCTCTCCCCTGGAACTCCCTCATATCAAAATAATTTGGGATTTGGTTCAATATGAACACACTATATAGTTTCCTAAGAAAATATTGGGGGACTTCACAATTATTGCACGGTGGGTAATCAAAGACCAAATACCATCTATCATAAAAATGGTTCCTAATCTCTTGGTGGTGGCACCAATGAATAGGAAACTTCTTTGCATTGAGGGTAAGATTTTTATTTGTTTTAGGGTCAGTGAAAAGAGAGCAAAAATCACCTTTAGTAATTTTTAAATCTTTTACTTGTTTATATGATAATTTGTCTACATAATATGCCCTGGCTACCTACCTCCTATCTTGCAATCCAAATATTTGTTGGGTAATTGCATCTACATTTTTTAACATCTCTTTCAATGAATTTTCTAGATGCATTCTTTCTGTGGTTGAAGTATTTTGATCACTCAACCTACTGATAAGATCCTCAAGTTGTTTTCTATTGTTGTCAATTTCACTCAGATTTTCTTGAGTGCCAAGAGGGTATTGAGTGATTGGTGGGGGAGGTTGATTTTGTTGTTGAGGATTTTCCTACTCTTCTTGTTGAGGATTTTTAGGATTTCCTACAAATTAAAAAAAAAACAATCAAATTTAACCTAAAACAAACAAAATCAATTTCAAACTAAGAAATTCAAAAAAAATAGCAGGCAATACTTACCTCCCGCACCTCTTTGTCATCGTGGTGCCATATTTACAAAGCAAATCCAACTGTTGTTGATAAAATTTGTAGAAATCCTTCCTCCTAGAACACGAGCACAAAAGTGAGGGTTTTTGGCCGCAAGCAGAGAGAAATAGTAAATAGAAAATGATAGTTTTAACCTTTTTTTTTGCTTTTAAAACAACATAATGTGAGCGCGTTATAATGCACTTGTGCTATCTCTATCCAAAAAAATTTTTTGCCACAAAAGTGCGACCATCTTCATGCACCTGCTCCGTACTTTCCTCAAATTCCCTCTCCCGACAACCCTCCCTTGATATTGCTTCTAGAAGGGCCCTACATACATCATTACTACCAAATTTTCTTTTTCCCTCTAAAAAGGTTGTTTAATCCTATTGCTCTACTACCCCACCATTGCAAAACCAACATTGAGGCAATTATATATTGCACCCATTTACCTAATTTAGAGGGTAAAATAATTGAAAGAAATGCTTCATCCACTTCCATTCAAACACAAAATATGACAGACAACAATCTCTTCCTAAATTTGGTGGCCACATCCACCACAATAAACTTGGAAATGTCTATCAAGACCTAACATTCCAATAGAAACCCATGAAGTCCAATCCATACCCAAAGAATTCTGATGCATTTTTTCTCAAGATAAAAGTTCGATAGCTATCCAAGAGGGGTCCATACACCAACATCAGCTCCAACATCCTATGTCACCATTGAAACTAGGCTAGCCTGACCTCAACCTCCAAGGCCTAAGTAGTAGGATTGGTGGAACCCTGCAAAGAAGCCCTCTGTAGACAAGAATTTTATCCATTATCCTGAGAAAACACCCCATGGGTAAAGCTCATAGGAGCGTCATAAAGGCGGGAACCATCACCATAGCACAAATGGAAGCAAAAGACCTTAGAAGAAAAGCTTCCCAAAACAACATGAGCACTAGATATACCAGTAGCAGTCGACAGACTCCCACCAACTCCCATGCAGCCAAATTTGGAGAAACACCTGAGCTCCTGACCGGTGATATGAGAAACCTATAACTTGAGCACTAGTTGAGGCCAGCACTGGCAAAAAATCCATTCTTAGCTACAACCAAACCAAAAAACTCAACAAAAAAACCTAACTTCATAGAGAAATCTCATCCAAACGTACAAGGAAGGCTTGGATCCAACAAAAAGTTGGATAGAAATTTTCTGGCAAGCCTCATACCAAATGTCAATAAGCTGCTCCTCATCATCCTCATCTCAAGGGGTGATTTAATTCCCACTCTTCACCAATTCAAACCGACACCTTTCTTTACACCATGAGAGTTAGTAGGAGGAGGCTAAGTAGTGTTGCGACCACCCTAGAGCCCATATCGGTTAGGGAAATGGACAATGTCTTTGGCATGTAAAATAATGTACACCTTCGGCGTGCCTAGAAAATGTGAACACCTCCAAGCATTTTAACCTAAACTTCCCATTTAGTCCAAGTTAAAGTGTTTCTTAGATTCCATCCTTGTAAGGAAAAGAGATCATCTTAGAACGAACATCAAAGAACAGTAGTGTTTTCGGTAGCTTTAAAATTCCTTCGATTTCCTCAAAAACACGTACAATTATGTCACAAAGGGGCATCAGACATAGTTCATTTCCCACCATTAATCCTATTGAGAAAAAATTAATGCAAGTTTTAACCAATTTCATCAACATGCATTAAACAAGTTCAACAACAGAATCTTAAAGCATGAAAGATGGAACAAAAGACATGAACACGCAGATTTAATTGGGGAAAACTCTTATGGGTAAAAAACCCCACACTCCAAAAGCATAGACCCATTGTATTATTCAACAACCAAAAAATACAGTTACAATACAATCAGACACTAAGCCTTTCATGGAGATTTACATCCTATTCCATTGGTGATAATCCAATAGCATAACTCCTCACAAACTCTATCTCTCTTACCACATTGCAGAACATTCAATGTTTTATAACATTCATTCTCAATCATAGTTATAACATTCCAATAGGAAATGGTTTGGTTCAACTTCCATAGAAAAATGGTTACAATACAATTTAACCATCAAATCCACATCAACGTGTCAGAGAGACACTTAAACCTATCCCACCGAACTCCCTTTGTCTTGTCAACATACACATTAAACGCCAAGTCATTCATCTACAACTCTCAGCTAATCCATGCTCTCCCTCAGGGTCTTCCCAAGACCCACCACGAGAGATACGGCCTAGCGGGAGTCGTAGGATCAAGTAGATAATAGTTGTTACCACTTCGCATAGTGCAACTCCTGAGTGGTCCCCACAGCCAATGTGGCAGCCACGTTATCACCGTATAGGACCATGTCAATCGGTTGACATCACTCCCCTCTCCCTCGCCAAGTACAAACTGGGTCCTACCAAAGAGACAATAGGCTAGCAGGCTTTTCTTAGTATCCTTCACTTTGAAGTCGCTAAGTCATTGAAAACCTAGACTTCAGAACCTCTTGTCAGAGGTTATGAAGTTCTGAAAACTCACAACTCATCGACAATAAAGAGAACCTCAATGTCGCTAAGTCAAGAGGTTATGAAAATTTAGAACCCCATGACTTAGGTTAGGAAAATTTGGAACCCTATGACTTAGGTAATGAACTATTTCCCGCTAAACCGTTGATTTTTGGTTCGTATGTGCTACTTTTGCTCTTCTAGGGTTTTTCACCTAAAAGGAGAGAGATAGGAGAAAAAATTCTAATGGTTCATTCAAATTATACAATGTATGATGTTGTCTAATGTAAATGAAGTTAACTAAACACAATTGACTGATCTAAATGAATGAAAACAAATGCAAAACTAAGATTTACACTATGTTTGAAAACACGTTGTGATATGCAAAAAGTATGAAAGAATGAACAAAAATGCAAATTAACCTAAAGAGAAAGTTGTTTCTCAGAATGTGTGCAACTGGAAAACTGTAGATAACTGGAAAAAAATTTGGAAAATTGATGAAACTTGAATTTGGGCTGACTGGGACTTGTTGATGCATGTTTTGTGACACACCAAACATCAGAATAAAGAGTCCAAAGATTCTCTATCCTCTCTTGAAAAACCACCGCATATGCTAAGATTGCGAGAAGATCATATGGTGATTCCAAGGCTTCTTCTGTTAGGTCTTGACGTGTGGATAAGCTTAATGGTCCTTGTGATATGCTAGTAATACAAAGGGACTTACGCTAGACTCACTCAATTCACAATGAAGGTTTAGGCAATGAAGCTTTGTTGTTTGGGTCTTTCACACAATTTGAAAAAGAGATAAGGGTTTAGAAGTTATAATCTACTTCCAAAGAATTCAAGAGACAGTATTGACTTGGTGAAACCAATAACCACGCTTTGCTTTGCCACATTTAGGACAACTACACAAAGTAGGTGCAATCTTCAAGGGAGTGTGCTTATGATTTTCAAGTCATGAATAACTACCATCAAATTGAACAATATTTATCCAGATAGAAGTTAAGCATCCACAAAGTAAGCTCAAGCTAACTTTACGCATTGAACGAAAATCATCCATTCAAAGAAAGTATGAGCAAAAGTTTCACCATAAATCAATACTTATTAGATCTTGCATTTGTCTAACATACATGAAATAAAATCTAAACTATGATGAGGGATAAGAACCATGCTAACTCCAAAATAAGAGAAGTAATCACCATCAATTTGAACAATGTCTTACTTATTACTTTGGTAGTCATATGCAACAATTTACTTATCTTAACATGTTTTGCAGCATGCTCCCATGCTTTACAAATGAGGCATGAGCTCAATTTATAGGCTACCAAATTACAATTCAATGGCCAAGATTTATTTAGGATCAACGACCGAGATTAAAATAAAACCCTAATTAGGGCTTGTCATAACTAACTCCTTCTCAACCAATGAGAAAATTACATTCGATGACACTTGTTCTTTTGCTAAATATGAACCAACAATAAAATAGAAAGTTGTTGAATTTGGACGTGCTAACATGGAACAATTTGATTGGTCGAGGCGGCACTTCAACAGGTTGGATATCCTCCTTGGTCACTTTGTTTGTTTTTCCATGTTCTTGCCTTAGAATATTTTCCTTGCCGATGACGTTGTCCTTTGTGCTTGTTTCTTCCTAGCTTTGATCTTGGATTCCTTTTGATTTATTCTTCTCACTTACGCTTGAATTCTGGAAGTCTCCCCTTGGAGCAGATGTTTAGACTTGATGTCATTAAGGTTTTCTTTCCTGATTGCTTTGAAATTCCTACAAGCGCCTTGAATTTGGAGAACTCTCCTATGCTTTCGTTGCACTGGAGGAAATTGGAACTTTCTCTATGAAGTATTTCCCATACTTAGCCAAATTTTGGGTATTCAATTTCATTTTGTAATACCTTCATGTGGACCATTCAACATTTAGCCAAGGTTTCAGATGAACTTTGCCTATGGATTTTTCTTCAATTTTGAATTTGGCTTGTGCTATGTAGGACAAATTCCATCCTTGGATAAGGATTTTATTCACTTCCTCTTTATTTTCCTGTTCATTCCTCTTGTTTTCTTTCCAACACTTAGCCAATTTTCTGAATTTCCCTCCTCAAGGTACCAACACTTAGTCAATTTTCTGAGTTTTTCTCATTGGGCAGACTTCACTTGAGCTTGGAAATTGCTTCTATCTTGACCTAGGTCATACTTTCTCTCCCTTGTTCCAAAGTAGGACTTCATTAATGTTTGGACCTGTTACTTCTTAGGCCATGTCGGAGTTTAAGACTTCCTTGCCATTGTGCCTTCTAGCTTGGGCAAACTTCTTGACAAGTGCATGAGTGGACTTTCCTAAGTATTGGACATGCTTTGGAAATTCCTTGGTTGGACTTTCTTGACTCTTGGACATTACTTTGTGAGCGAGGTCAGAATTTCCTGATGCCTTTCCAATTTTTGAGTCTTCTTGGCTAGGCGGAATTTCTCTCTGTGTTTCCATTGCAAGGGCAGACTTCACTTGTTTCTTGCCAAGGCTTGGCGAACTTGGATTCTTTTCCATATCCTCTTTTGACATGGTGAACTTTGCTAGCATTCAAAAAAAATTCTTTCACAACCTAGGTCAGACTTCATAGCATCTTGGACATTTTCCTTTCACCTAGGTCAGACTTTGGAGTTAGCTTGACATTTCCTTTTCCAAGCTAAGTTAGACTTTGAGGCTTTCTTGACATTCTTATGGCAAACTTTGGAGTTTCATTTCCATCTTCTTATCATCCCTATGATGGACTTTGAAGTCCCTTTGACAAGTCTCTTAAGGTTGGACTTTGTAGCTAGCTTGCCATTATTGATTCCAAGGTAGGGCAGACTTCTTAGTCTTTTTTCCAAGCTTCCATGATGTAAGGGCGGACATCATCTCTGTCTAGACAAGTGCATGGGAGGAATTCATTAATGCCTTCCAAATGCATGGCAGACTTTGTTTCCATCTTGACCAAGGCATGGTGGACTTCCTTGATGCCTTGCCATGTTGATTTCTCCTTTCGAGAAGACTTTTTGAAGTGTTTGACATTTTCTTTTCCCTTCTTCTGCATCATCAAAACCCTCGCCATATGACTTTTTCTTTATTTTTCATGATTTTTGCTTGATTTTCATGATTTTCACTTTTGAAGATGGAAACATTATCTCCATGATCTGTGGGACCTTGACACTTTCTAAAAATAGAAATTACTAAAAATAGAAAGAAAAAAACCAACTTTCTAAAAATAGTAAATCCTGGATTGGTCCAAAAGTACCAAAAATAGAAAATGCAAAAAAGCAAAAATCCCAAAAAAATAGGAAGTGTTAGAATTGAGTGAAAGCAATTGCGTTCTTTGTCGATTGAGTCTTTTGAGCACTTTCGTGATGTCTATGCATAGTTTCAGGCTTGAATTCTCTACTTGGCTCAGGTGATTACTCAAACTCTAACTTCAAACTCCTCATTGTAAAATGACTGGTGATTAGCAGTTGCGACGCTAAGGCAAAAAACCAAAAAGAAAAAAGAAAATAAAAAAACAAGAGGGTCCCCATTTGCAATGGGGGGATGTTGTGAAAAGGTCACAACATGACTCATTCGCCACCTTGGGCGAATCAGTTGTAGATCAGGACTTTTCTGCACATAATTTTTTTTCTGACAGTCGGGAATCTAGATTTGAATCTGACTCACTTTTTCACCTCAAGAGGGACTCATTCACCAAGCATGGCGAATTAGTCCACCTTGGAATTTCTACAGCTTCAAAAAAAAATTCTACACCTTGACACCTGGACAACAATTTTTGACCGATACCTGATCTCGGATCTTAGAAAATTCCTACAAAATAGCTTAAAAATGTTTGTCTAATGAGGGGTTTTCCTTGGTCAAACCCCTAGTTGCGTAATTAAACCTTGAATAGAGAAAAATCTGAGTGAATCCTAGCCTTAGATGTGTTAAAGACTAGGGATAGTTGAAATATAAGAATGATCCTATTCTATTGCTTTAGAATAAGACATGCAAAAATGACCTATATGATGCAAGATCTCAACCCTAGAAACCTTACAACACATGCAAAATAGGAATGAAATGACGTGCAAATGATAAACAAACAAGATGCAAACCTTAACCTAAAGATAGAGTGAAAATGGAAGATGGAATCAATAGGAAACCAAGTCCTTAGGCATGATTTGGTGGCTAGTTGCACCTCTTCACCCTAGATTTCTTTATGATTCACCATAGGCATCCATCATCAACCCTTTGCAATGTTGGATCTTGACAATAGAAGTGAGCTTCAAGACCTGCAAAAACCCTAGTTTGCTGCCCTAAAACTTCAACTTTTCCTAATGAAACTTGTTGTGGAAGAATTGACTTTAGAATTTCCATTATGAAAATGACTAAGAGATGAAGAGATGAAAAATATTGTATTAAATGACTTAAAGTGAGTATTTATAAGCAACAACACCTTATTTTCCTGTTAATTAGACCTAAGAGGCTGACATTCACCAAAAATAAAAGTTAAATTGATTAAAGTCTCGCTTTTTCTATTTTGATAGGTCCCCGCCTAGTCGCGATAGTGGCTAGGGGGAAGACAATTGACATTTTTGAGAGATTATGCACCAACCCTATTGGCGGTAGAGGTAGAGCATTTACAGTTAGTGGGTATCTATTGGGCATACCTGATGCCACCCATGATATACCATGACGCCATGCTGATGGCTCTGTGTGAGCATTGGGATATGGATACCTGTACCTTTCATCTTCCCATTAGGGAAATGACTATCACTCTTCAGGATGTACATCGCATTCTCCGCGTTCCCATTTAGGGAGTGCAAGTGTATTTCAGGGGGGATCAGTCATTCCGGGAGAAGAAGAGAGATAAGCAATATTATTTAGATGGACCTATACATGATGAGAGGGTTAGAGCACATATCGAGCTTCTTATGCTACTGTATTCACAAGCTCCTATGGTTAGATAGATTATGATGCATACAGTGACCCACTGGTTCTCAATCCAGATGGACGAGTGGCACACTTGGATGGGGGAATGCTACACCTGATACAAGGGATGTATGAGCGGAGGACAGTCTATGCCTAGGGCCGCTACAATCTAGCACATTTGTATTATGATCAAGTGGTCAGTTTTTATTTCAAGAGATCAACAATATGGTCCATTGTACACTTCTATAGGTGTGGTTCCTTGAGCATATCAAATTTACTAGGCTTATCAGATACCCTTGTACTATAGCACCAGGATACTCATGAGCATTCGACTATCCTTTGCGACGGTTATGGTAGTATGGGGATTTACACTTTTGGAGGGTAAGATTTGACTAGCTGGAGGAGGACAAGTTCCTTTAGAGGCCCTATCTACTCAATCAATAGTGGCCAAAACCCATTGAATAGTTAAAAAGGATGCAAATGGATAGGTATCTAGCAGGGAGGCATGACTACATTGTATGATAATTCTATTACGGGGGAGTCATGCGACAATTTTTATAGATGTAGACACCACTGGGGGTGTGTCCCTTCAGTAGACGATCAGTGTAGAGTGCCCAAACACCAGGTGAAAATATTCAGCTAACAATAGATCATGTGCAGAGAGTGATTCCAATCATTCAGATCATGAGCAGCCACTAGTCTCCAATGCTGATGATGTTAGCAGCATAGAAAAGCATGAGGAGTGGTGGTCATATGCATGACCAACTCCTATGTTCCCCATGGATTTCCCTCTAGGTGATGCAGAGCTAGCAGTAGATGAGGGGGATGATCTAGAGGAGAGAGAAAAGGAGGTACAATACAGGCCAATAGATATTTTTACAGATGTTATCAATGAGGAGTACCAGTCTGAAGCCAATCCTGATTATGAGGACCAGGATGGAGGAGAGGAGGATGATGAGGATTAGGATTATGAGGAGGATTATTATTATGAGGAGGAGCTACCCTTGAGTGAGGGTGATGAGTTAGCTATTGAGGATCAATACGAGCATGGAGGGTCATCACATACTTATAGGACCAGATCACGGGAAGTAGCTACAATAGACATCAACACTCATAGTTAGAGAAAGGCTCGCACATCCTCCATGGCCCCCAGAGATGAGGAGGTTGACATTCCTCATGCATGTAGAGACATAGGTGATGATATTTAATTTTACACGTCCTTTATTGATTTATGATTTATTTGTATATATATATCATGATTATGTGTTACTAATTGTGTACATTGTCTATCTTGCAGGAGTGACAGGAGACTGGCGAGAGTTCTATCGTCAAGCTGCCGCAGAGATAGTTCCCACATCCATCAAGGAGGAGGAGATAGATCCCAACTACATGCCCCCACCAATCATGGAGGAGGAGCCAGAGACACTTAGACCTTTCATGAGACTACGGGCAACGTACGAGAGTGTGAGGAGACAACTCTGTTGAGTTGCAATTGCACTACAATCAACACAGACCTCAGCAGAGGTAGAGAGACTACAGGCAAAGCTAACACGGACATGAGCAGAGAGGGATTGAATGACATATGAGTGGCTTATAGCTGTTGGTCAATTACAGGGTTTGGAGTATGCATTGAGACTCAATAGTTTGTGGTCATGGTCACACATGACCGTCTCTCGATGACCAGGGACCAGATCATGAGTGCTAGATTTGGAGAGGTCTATCTCTCACAAACCACTATGACATTGTATATGATTCTGAGATGTACATAAAACTTTGATATATATATAGACATGCACACCATTATTTTATGATGATGTATCTCTTATATGTGAATGTTAAATGCTTTGTGATTAATTAAATGGCTTACGGTAAAAGTATTTAATTAATGGCTTCATGATTTAACAAGAGTGATGTGATCTAGTATAAAACATAATTCAGTTTTAGCATAGATACAACATTGATAATGGAAAAAATATGCTAAATTAAATACTCTAATAAGGATTTAACTTAACACAACAGGAAGGTGAATAGCATGAATCCTAAAGCAATTATAAAATGAACTTAAATAATTACCTTAGTGTTCAAGACAAACACAAATTTAGTTATCAAGAACAAAGCAATGTGAAAGTTATAACATCAAATAACTTTAAACAACACTGATATATCACTCATACTATTCAAAGGGGATTAGAAATAATACCAATGCAAATGTGTGGCATTAATGGGTTCCCTAAGGGGCATTCCATCAAGCTGTGGTAAGAGATAAGCACCAAACACATAATTGGTATCAACTACGTAAGGTCCCAACCAATTAGGGCTGAACTTATCTTTGTCTTCATTGTCAGCACTAGCAGTTCATTGATTTTTAATAAGAATAGAATCACCCTTAGAAAACAACTGAGGTATAACATGGATATTGTGTTTGCATTGTAATTGTTTAATGTGAGCTTCGAGATGTTCAAGAGTGTTAATGCATTGTTCATTGAGCATCTCAAGTTGATGTAATTGTTGTTCTTTATAAGTGTCAGCGTCAAAATGATCTCAGAGAGCAACTCACAAAGTAGGAATTTCTAACTCCAAGGGTATAATCACATCAGTACCATAAACAAGGCTATAAGGGGTATTTCCTATAGATGATCGAACATTAGTTCTATAAGCCCAAAGCGCATAAGATAGTTGTGTATGCCAGTCTTTATGATTGTTGCTGATAGTTTTCTTAAGGATTTATTCAAGAAGCTTATTAGTATTATCAACTTGTACATTGGATTGCAGATAATACAACATAGAGAAATGATGTTGAATATTAAATGTTTCAAGGAATTTTTGAACTTTTCTATTCTTAAATGGTGTTTCATTATTTGAAATGATTGCGAAAGGAAGCCCAAAGAGAGCAATTATGTGTTCCAAGATGAAACGAAAAATTGCTTTAGTAGTTGTAGAATGAAGGGGAATAGCTTCCACCCATTTTGTGAAATAATCTGTTGTGGTTATAATAAACGTATGTCTAGTGGAAGAAGGCAGTGAAATTTTTCCAATAAGATCCAACCCCCATACTAAAAACGGCCAAATGGGAACATTGGCATGAAGCTCAGTAGCAGGAGCATGTAACAAATTGCTATGCTCTTGACATTTGTGACATCGTTTAACATAGGTGAAGCAATACTTCTCCATATGTCTCCAATAATAACCCATATGAATAAGTTTTTGCACTAACAAATGACCTCCACAAGCACCAGCATGAGCCTATTTGAGCGCTAAAGGGATTTCAGAATCTTTAAGACAGTGTAATAGGATACCATTGAAAGATCTATACAACGCGTTTGCAAGGATTATATATTTAGTTGCAATAGGTTTGGGAATGGTACCGTCTTTCAAGTAGTTGTATATTGTATCATACCATTCACATGAATTATTATGAGTTATCACAAAAAATGTCTTCTAACAGACTATCAATCAAAGGTTTGGTGATGGGATGGATGATAAACGTGAAATATGTGGAAGGATCGAGTGGGGATATGGGAAAAGCTACACTCGCCATTGCATCTACATGTCAGTTATCTTTGCATGGGATATTATCAATGGTGAACGAGTCAAAATTTTCTAATAGTCTCATTATAAGATCCTTGTATTTTAGTAATTTTTCATGTTTAGTTTGATATGTTCCATTGATTTTTTTGATGACCAATTGTGAATTTCCAAAGATCTTAATATGTTTAGGGTGGAGAGATAAAGTAGCTTGCAGACTTGCGATCAATGCCTCATACTCAGTTGTATTATTTGTGCATAGGAAATTTAATCGATAGGATAAGGGAATAGGTTTTCCATTGGGTAGAATTAGTATCATGCCAGCACCGGAACCGGTTGTACACTTAGATCCATTGAAAAATAACTCCCATGGTTTAATGTCGGTGGTTAAGACATGATCATCAAGAAAGGAATCAGGAGTAGGGAAAGTAGAAGGTAGAGGAGCATCAGCGAAGTGATCAGTTAAGGCTTGGCCTTTGATTTATTTTTGGTAAAAAAATTTAAGGTCAAACTCAATTAACAACATTACCCACTTAGCTAAGTGTCCTGAAAGATTGGCTTTGTTGGAAAGATATCTAAGAGGATCAAATTTTGTGACAAATTGTACTTCAACATTTAGTAAATAGTGTCACAACTTACTAGTAGCGAATACAAGATTCAAACATTGTTTTTCAATTGGTGAATATCATTTCTAATAATCAATTAAGGTGTGGCTAATATAATAAATACGATGTTCTTTACCATTATCATCGTGTTGAGCCAACAATGCTGCAAGAGCATGGGAAAATGAGGCGATGTACAAGATAAATGGTCTATGTAGCACATCAGGTTGTAAAAAAGGTGGAGTGGCTAAATATTCCTTTAGAATCTCAAAAGCCTCTTTACAATCCTCATCCCAATCAAAAGGGACACCCTTTTTAAGCAGATGCATGAAAGGTAATGTGTGATTGGCTAAAGATGCAACAAAATGATGGGTAGCTTGAATTTGACCTTGTAACGTGCATAATTGAGAAATATTCCTAGGAGGTGGCATCTTAATGATTGCATCAATTTTCTTTGTGTTCACCTCAATGCCTCTATTAGGTATGACAAACCCCAAAATTTTACCACTATCTACGCCAAAGACACACTTTTTTGGATTTAATCGCATGTTGTGTTTTATCCCTTCAAAGATTTTATGAAGGACGTTCACATTGTCTTGTTGTGTTAATGATTTAGCGAGGATATCATCGACATAATCTTCTAATTTTTTTTGAATATAATCATGAAATATTAATTTCATTGCACGTTCATAAGTTGTGTCGACATTCTTTAAACCAAATGGCATCACAACCCAACAAAATTTTCCCGAAACAGTTGTAAAGGTAGTTTTGTATTGATCTTGAGGATTAATAAGGATTTGATTATAACCAGAAAATCCATCCATGAATGACAACATTGCATGTCTAGCAGTTGAATCCACGATCATGTCTATATTAGGAAGTGAAAAATCATGTTTTAAAGAGGCTTTATTCAAGTCTCAAAAATTTGTGCATATTCTAATACGATTATCGGGTTTTGCAACTACGACAATATTTGAGATCCAAGGAGAATAATCAATAGGTCTAATACAGCCTACATCAAGAAGTTTTTTGAGTTCCTCTTTAACACACAAGGCTATGTTAGGGTGCATTTTTTGGATCTTTCAATAGATGGGTTTAGCATTTGCAACAAGGACAATGTTATTCATCAAATTTTTTGGGTCAATTCCTGGCATATCAAAATATTCCCAAGCAAAAATTTCAAAAAAATCATGAAGTAAAGTGGTTGTATCTTCTTGTTCCTCATCATCAAGGCACTTCCCAATCTTAATAACTTTATTTTTGTCATTAATGTCCATTAGCACATCAATTGTATCTCCTAAAGGGAGTACATTGGATTTAGGACTTTTAGATCCAGAAAACTCTTCAGTGATATCATTAGCTTCTTGCTTGGTAATGTTCAAATGATAATGTGTTTCATGTAAGTAAGCAAGTATTGAGTATCATAAATGCCTAACATTTGTTTCAAAGCCTCATCACTATCAGCATATGTCCATGAAGGTGGTAAGGTTCTATCAAGAAAATCGAGATGTTTGATTGTGAGTTTGTGTTGCGGTTGACATGTTATAGCATTAATGTTTAAAGATGGTCGTTGAGTAGCTTTGGTCATTTTAGAAAAAGAATATCCCAATCCGGTTTTTGTGTCTTGTGTATTAGGTTCAATAGGGACACGAATACCTTGTTCCTGTTTTCCACGTGCTTTTCTAGTATAGCTTAATTGTTTTACAAATTTATAGCCTTTTACATAAATTCTTTCCATTTCACATGGGGTAGGTGGTGATTGGTAATCTATCTCATCAAAATATGTTGTGTATGTTGCATTGTCATCCATATTGTAGGAGATAGATGTTTGAGATGATTGTTCAGAATCTTGAGTGGACATAATTGTTGGTTGTTCTTGTTTCTCATCTTTATTTTGTGTGAGTATGTATTTGCCCATAAACGAGGGTGTGAATTCTAAGGATCCCCAATCGTCACTAGATAATTTAGATACCATCTCTATATCATTATGCTCAATTTCAAGAGGGTTTATGTTAGAGGTTGGGATTAATGTTTTCAAAGGACTGGCAACCCCTTGTTCAAGATGCAAGCAACTTTCAAGCTCAGGATCTATTTCAATTTCATAGATGCGATTGTTATATACATATTTCATGAGACAATGAAGGGTTGAAGGAACTACATTCATCTCATGAATCCATGGTCGGCCTAAAAGAAGATTATATGAAAGATCGTAAGGCATGAAATGGATAGGAGTTTGCAAAGTAGCCACCCCAATCGTAATAGGTAAAGTAATTATCCCAAGTAGTTTCTTTGTTGTAATATCAAATCCTTGAATAGAGACAGAATCAGGTATTATTTGTGACTTATCAACTTTTAATCAATAAAGAAGACTCACACTACACACATTAAGGGAAAAACCATTATCTCTGAGTGTGTTTGATACCTATGCGATTGAATCGAGCAATTATCATAAAGGAATCATGTTGTTTACGTAACTCCAAAGGAGGGAGTTCATGTTGGTGGAAAGTAATGTCAAGATTTTTTTTTGGATGAGAGCTATCACATCATTCAGAGTGGTACTAGGTGGAATTGTGATTTGTTTTAGAGCAGTTTGAAGTAAATCATAAAGGGAAATTTTTGCAGGAGTATCCTTTAATTGCTCAACAAGATCATAATCCTTTGTGTGTGGGCTATAACAAGGAGCACTAGGCGGATTTGGTAGAGGTAATAAAGGTGGAGGTGTTTGTGGTAGTTGTGGGTTGTTTGGGGTGTTATATGTATTAGCAACAATATCGTTACTAGACTGCAGCGATACATTAGTGTTAGGTGGGTAAAGGGTGTACCGGGGTCGGTTAGAGGGGTCAAGTTTATGTGAGGGTGGGTAAAGGATAAGTTTAGGTTGAATTAAATTCACGTCTTTGATGTTAGAGGTCTCACAAAAAACCAAAGAAGATGAGTTGGATGAGATGAAGTCTTGAAGAGACTCATCTAGCAGATGCAAATCATCACTACTAAAAGGTTTGAGGGGTAAACGATCGTCAATTGGTTTAGGATGGTCAAGAAAAGCACTAGAGGTGTTAACGGTTGTTATCGTGAGTTGGTCACCACAAACCTTAGTGGATGGATTATGCAAGATGAAGTCTTGGAGGGCTTCATCTAACAAATAAAAGTCATCATTATCAAAAGGTTTGAGGGGGAGTTTATCATTAAGGGGTTTAGGTTTCTCATTGGAAGCACTATAGGATGAAGTGAGTGAGACGGAGTCCTGAAGGACCTCATCTAACTTATCAACATCATCACTACTAAGAGACTTAGATGAGATGTTCCTAACTTGAATCATGTGTTTGAAGGGATTGTTTGTTGTTTCAGTTCTGGTGTCGTTATGTATCAAGGAATCTGATCTAAAAGAACTAGTAATAAAAATAGAAAAGGAAATTTTCAAAGATCTAAGACTATCCATGAATTCCATGAAAAGAAATGAACTTTATGCTAAGAAAACATAAATAACCAAACTGTAACAGAATGATAATGACAAAAAATAGAAAGATGCAATACAGGAAATTGAAATCTAGAAATGTTGATGCAAAATTGTAGAGGGACTGATTCGCCCTAGGTGGCGAATGAGTCCCAGGAGATGAATTTTTTAAGATTTTTCTGATTTTTTTGTGTTTTCTCTAAAATTTCAAGTATGTACAATGCAAATACAAAATACAAATGTAGAGATTTGGAAGAATTGAATGAAATGCAATGATGGAAGCTAAAGAATGCTTTCACTAATGCAATATTTAAGAAACCTAAAAATGTAAAACAATGCAAGATTATGAAATAATGAAGACCTAAGATGCATTTAGAAATGTAAATCAGAATGATTTTATGTTGAAGAGTCGGGTTCACTAAAATGAACCATTGATTTTTGGTTCCTATGTGCTACTCTTGCCCTTCTAGGGTTTTTCACCTAAAAGGATAGAGATAGGAGCAAAAATGCTAATGGTTCATTGAAATTATGCAATGTGTGATGTTTTCTAATGTAAATGAAGTTAACTAAATGCAATTGACTAATCTAAATGAATGAAAACGAATGAAAAACTAAGATTTACACTATGTTTGAAAACATGTGATATGCAAAAAGCATGTAAGAACGAACAAAAATGCAAATTAACCTAAACAAAAATTTGTTTCTCAGAATGTGTGCACCTGGAAAACTGTAAATGACTGGAAAAAAATCTGGAAAATTGATGAAACTTGAATTTGGGTTGATTGAGACTCATTCACCACCTTAGGCGAATCAGTCGCAAATTAGGACTTTTCTACACATAATTTGTTTTATGACAATCAAGAATCTAGATCTAAATCTGAATTTTTTTTACACCTTAGGAGGGACTCATTCACCAAGCATGGCGAATTAGTCCACCTTGGAATTTCTGCAACTTTTAAAAAAAATTCTGCACCTTGACACTTGCACAATAATTCTAACGAATACCCAATCTCGGATCTCAGAAAATTCCTACAAAACAGCTTAAAAATGTTTTTCTAATGGGGGGATTTCCTTGGTCAAACCCCTAGTTGGGTAATTAAACCTTGAATAGAGAAAAATATGAGTAAATCCTAGCCTTAGATGTGTTAAAGACTAGGAATAGTTGAAATATAACAATGATCCTATTCTATTGCTTTAAAATAAGACATGCAAGAATGACCTATATGATGCAAGATATCAACCCTAGAAACCTTACAACACATGCAAAATATGAATGAAATGACTTGAAAATGATAAACAAACAAGATGCAAACCTTAATCTGAAGATAAAGTGAAAATGGAAGATGGAATTAATAGGAAACCAAGTCCTTAGGCATGATTTGGTGTCTAGTTGCGCCTCTTCACCCTAGATTTCTTCATGATTCACCACAGGAATCCATCATCAACCCTTTGCAATGTTGGATCTTGACAATAGAAGTGAGCTTGAAGACTTGCAAAAACCCTAGTTTTCTACCCTAACACTTTAACTTTTCCTAATGAAACTTGTTGTGGAATACTTGACTTTAAAATTTTCTTTATGAAAATGACTAAGAGATGAAGAGAGGTAAAAAAGATTGTGTAAAATGAATTAAAATGAGTATTTATAAGCAACAACACCTTATTTTCCTGTTAATTAGACCTAAGAGGCCGACATTCACTGGAAATAAAAGTTAAATTGATTAAATTCCCTCTTAATTTTGAATTTTCCCCCAAAGGGGACTCTTTCACCACCCTTGGCGAATGGGTCCCAGTAGTACTGCTTAAAGGTGGGTTGTCAGGGTATGATGTAATTAAATGCTATTTGTTGAGTTTTATGTGATTTCTCAGGTAAAACGAGCCTCTAGATCAAAATTAATGGGTCTAAGGGGCCTATAAATGTTGTTTTGAAGGGAAAGGATGTGAAGGGACTCAAAAGTGGGTCTAATTATGCGTGAATTTTTCTCTTTTCTCTAGAGGGTCCAATTTTCTATGGCACACCCAAAAAAATTTAAATGTCATGCTGATGAAGGATTTAAACATAATCTACAAGGAGAAGATCAAGCCAATAAATTTGAGTCACATTTTCCAACATGCTCCCACTTGACGAAGAATTTACTGGCTCCTTTCAATGCTAGAAGTTACTGATCAACTCATCACAACTATACATGCAATTTCAAGAATCTTAAACAATGCTTTCACGCTCCAACCAAGACACCTACAATGAAATCCAAGATATCCACCAACTCAGGAAATAGTTCCAGCCATCCACGAAAGGAAAAGGAATGAGCCAAGGCGTATATGCACCAATCTAAAAAACACAAACAATAGATCCAACTGATAGCAAAGGCTACAAAAATACAACCATCACTCCACTGTGCTCACAAGCTATACAAAATCATCAATAACATCAACCTCAAAGCTTCAACTTGAACACAACCGTGAAGTCATCCTCTAGAAAACAAGATAGATCATCAGCTAGAACAACAACAAGAAAACTGACTACTCCTATCCAACTAAACAAAACCCACACAACTTAAAATAGCACAGACAACAAGTGCTAATCCATTCAATCACTCTTATCTCCAAGGTATACAAAAAATATAGTAAATTTATGCCATATATACATATACACACACCCACAAATTGCAATCATAAACTACATGTGCAAACTTGTCATAGAATGACATACAAATCCAAGAGCTCCCACTGAATAGGTAATGCAAATCTGAAAAAGATCAAGGCATACAAAGTCTACCAATAGCATCATATAGAAAGTGTAATCAACATCATAAATCATCCACAATGATATGCAAAGCTTTTAAATTAATAACCTAGAAGAACAATTCTCACCACTAGTTCAAAACTCTCCCAAATTCTCCACACCCAACACAGGAAAGAGATAAAGGAACTCCATGTCATCACCCAAGAACATAAGTGAAAACACATGACCATGAGCTAGTGATCAAAATAGCTCCAATCAAACCTTAAACCAATGTAATGTGAAACAAACCATCCAGGAAGATAACTGAGACAAAGAGAGAAACTTTGCACATCATATACTTGTAGAAAATCATCCTATTTACACCTCTAAAAGCCAACTGTGTCGAGTAAGATCTCCATAAAAAACCTCAAAGAGAACAACATAACAACACCCAAAATCATTCAATCTCAAGAGATCAAACACAACATAGGTATCATGTAACTACATGGATGTAATATTCTCAAAGAAGATCAAACTACTCCATTTCTCATCTCAAGAAATCAGGCCATAAACCATCTACTAGCAGTCCTCATCAATGAATAATATCTCAAAATCAAATGCACAAGGAGATAACTATTCCAAACACCCTTCAAATGAATCCTCCAGAACTAACTACATAGCTCAAGCTCCATATATCTATGAAATATAAAGAATATAGACTCATGCTAAACCATCCTCAAATAAGTTGCCATAATCAATGGCCATGAATCAACTCAATCATATGAGAACTAAAGCACAAAACATAACACATCTAAAAGATATAATGGGAAAATACCTTTCAAATAATAAACTGTCGAGTAGACCAAGAGTGGGGAATGAGAATTCTTCTCCAAGATATGTAAGCCATCATGATTTCTCAAAAAGCAATCTCCTCATAGGTCTTTGTTGAACTCACATCCAACCAAGGTGTACGCTCCTAGGACTTTTGGTAGAAATCTCATCACGAGTAACCATCTCAACAACACTTCTCTCCTCTTAAGAGAGATACAGCCTCACCTCATTCTCCATGTATCCATGAGCACTTGCAAGCAATCATCTCAGGCTAAACTCCAAATGCATGATTGCACCATCATGAAGTAATCAAGAAAATGATCAATGTACCCAAAACATAGAGAATCACTAGACCACTATCAAGGCTCCAATCATCTGAATCAAGAAATTCTCATGACATCATCATCTTACAGTCCCCCTTAGGAGATTCCATGCTCCAAGTGAACAAGGAATGATCTCAAGAGCAATGTATCATGCCAAAACTCTAATGCATAAATAAGAGTATATCATGACATAAAACAAACAAACTCTAAACCAACATCACCTGTCAAGCACCACTGACACCTCAACCAAAGACTCCATGAGTCCTCTAGGGATCCAAGATGTTACACATCTTCAATATCATGAAGATGACCAATCTCCAAATAGTTTCCATGCAAATGCAAAAGAACCCTTCCGCAGCAACAAGATCTAAGAGCTCCTCCTAGTAACATCTGCAACATTAAAGAAGATCAGCCATCACCAAGTGATGAATTTGTAGTCATCACTAAAACTCCCCTTGAACTATGACAACCAAGCTCTCCAAGCATCATGAACAAACATCTCTTAATATGAAAATCCTTCTGGTCCACACATGAACATGTCCATCTAACAGTAATACCAAGTGGCACCAAGATCTCCAAAAAAAAAAGGAAATACACCATCACTGTCAAAATCTTACACAAAATTGTGTATCCAAGCTATTCATGACACCGTGATACACATGCTATAGGTCCCCTTTACTGACTATCCAGGTACTCTATATCATCTATCCTCTCATCTCAAAACAACTACACCAATGCATAAGTGATCACAGAAAAGGACAACTAACAAGCTTGCATAAATAATGAATCAACCTTGTGGATATAAACAGTCCACTTATGAGTTATCCCACTATAGCTTAATAGTTGACAGCCCACAAAACTATAGGAATCGTAGATCCAACACAAATGTAACATGCAAACTCATCATTGCACTAGTAATTAGAAAAATGAGATTCAAAAGAGAACTACCATGTAGACAACATAACTCAACCACCAGATCATGCTCAAGATATGATTCACCAATCAAGTCCACAATCTAAGCACCATAGTCTAGGAATCCAAAAGCATTACCACATAAATGTTGAGTGACAGATCATGTACCAACACTCCCATGCAGAGAAATAATTTCACCTCCTCACACCATGCATGTAGCATTCATGCAAACCTCCAGCTATCTCATCCAACAACACCCCAAAAGCTAGGGTCTAGAAAATAACTTAAATGTAGCTCCACAAAACCACAAGTTTTTCTCTTGAACATGTAAAACTTGTAAAACTGCTATGTTCGAGAACACCCATGCACACCATATCCACTTCACATCTGGAGGACTCAAAATTCTGCATACAACCAACCCGAACAATGGAATATCATGAATATGCATACCATAGATTTATTTTTAGGAAAAACTATAAAAGGTTCCTCAGTTCCAAGGAACATGAATAGGATCTATGCAAGTACAAAATATCCATAAAAGGAAAAAGTAGTTCAAGAAATCTAGGCCCATTTCAAGCCAAATCCAAAACCACCAACATGCATGTGCATCCGAGGGAGACAAGTTATTTCAAAAGCTTTCAAATCATTCAATGATCAACTCCATAGCCTATATGCAATCAGGGTAACAAAAAGAATCCCTTCCAAAACCAAGAACAAACACCTTGCAAAAGAACATTACTTCAAAGCTGAACGACAACCCAAGCTTCTTCATATCACCAGGGAGCCTCTTACACAAACACCCAATATGAAAGCTTTGCTGCAACACAACTCCAAAGCAAAAGTCTTACCCCATGCATCCGGATTATTTTGTTATCAACTAAGAGCCTTAGACCCCATCTTTTCAATATGACCAACTCCAGTTTCTCCATCTTCAACATCTTTCAAGCTACATGTTATCTCATGAAACTAAAAACAAAAGAGCAATCACCTTCCACTCACCATAGGATCAAACATCAGTCAATTCCTTCTGATTTTTTCAAGCTTACTAGGATAAGAAATCTTCATAGAATGAATACCCATAACCAGAAACGCCAAGAACAATCAAATCCCAGTAGATGGCTTTGAAACCACTTGTAAAGAAAAGATATTATCTTAGAACGAACATTTGAGAACAATAGTGTCTTCGGTAGCTTTAAAATTCTTTGGATTTCCTACAAAACACATACAACTATGCCACAAAGCGGAATCATATATAGTTCATTTCCCATCATTAATCCTTCTAAGAAAAAATTCATGCAAGTTTTAACCAATTTCATCAACAAGCATTAAACAAGTTCAACAACAGAATCTTAAAGCGTGAAAGATGAAACATAAGACATGAACACACAAATTTACGTGGGAAAATCCCTTATGTGTAAAAAAATCCACACTACAAAAGAATAGACATATTATAATATTCAACAAACAGAAAATATAGTTACAATACAATACAAGGACTAATCCTTTCATGGAGATTTACATCCTATTCCATCTAGAGATAATCCAACAACATAACCCCTCACAAACTCTATCCCTCTCTTACCACATTGCAAAATGTTCAATGATTTATACCATTTGTTCTCAATCATAGTTACAACATTCCAACAAGAATCGGTTTGGTTTAACTTCCACAGAAAAATGGTTACAATATAGTTTAACCATTAAAAACCACATCGAGGTGTCAGAGAGACACTTAAACTTGTCCCACCAAACTCCCTTTGTCCTGTTGACATACACATTAAATGCCAAGTCATTCATCCACAACTCTCATCCAATCCACACTCTCCCTCAGGGTCTTCCCAAAACCCACCACAAGAGATACGGCCCAGCGGGGGTTGTAGCATCAAGTAGATCACAACTATTACAAGTTCACATAGTGCAATTGCTGAGTGGTCCCCATAGCCAATGTGGCAGCCACGTTATCACCGTACAAAACCATGTCGATCAATTCAAATCACTCCCCACTCCCCCATCAAGTACAAAATGGGTCCTACCAAAGAGACAGTGGGCTAGCGAGCATTGCTTGGTATCCTTCGCTTCAAAGTCGCTAAGTCGCTAAAAACCCAAACATTAGAACCTCTTGTTAGAGGTTACGAAGTTTTGAAAACTCGCGACTCGCCAACAACAAAGATAACCTCAAAGTCGCTAAGTCAAGAGGTTATGAAACTTTAGAATCCTATGACTTAAGTTAAGAAAACTTGGAACCCCACAACATAGGTAACAAACTATTTCATGCCAAAATTTAAATGTCAAGCCGATGAAGGCTTTAAACATAATCTACAGGTTGAAGATCAAGACAGTAAATTTGAGTCACATTTTCCAACAATCCCTACATGGAAATTCATGATTGACTCTGTGTGGTTCAACTGCTCATTCGATTATATAAAAAAACACTTTGGATAATGTAATACAAAACCGAAACTTGGACGATTGAACTACTATATATAATAATGAAGCATGTTATTTAAGTAATCTCCATGGGAAATAATATAGAGCATTGTACAAGTTTTCTATAGGCTCAATTGAATTCAGTTTCTTACATAATGGTATAGTGAAGACGAAGAGGAATCAACTCCTCATTTTTCCGGTTTTGCATACTTACATTATTTACAGTCCCTCCATAAATCTTAGCACATAAAAAGTGTTAGTATTCAATAGTATAACAATTGAACTATATTATATTTGATCTAGAATGTCAAAATTCATGTTGATAAATCAGGAACATGATGGGCCTATCTTAATTAAAAAGAACCACCATATACAATTGCTACACTATTTCTGTTGTGAATGAGATACATCACATATTATTAATAGTGAATAATTGTATAAAATCGAATTCATAGAATTGTAGGAATGTATTTAAGAATGGGAACATTGTAAATTGAGTGAAATATGTGGATAACATCCCATTGATAAAGATTCTCCTCCTTTTGTATGTTGGTTGAAGTAGCATGTAACATCAGAATTACACTGAAATATCCAATTTAATTTTGGATCCAACAATATTAGAGTATGTTTATCAATGTCATTTGCATAAGGATGTTGCTAGCAATTTTTAGTTTCCTATTGGTACTTTTTTCCATATTTGAAAACGGATAATAAAATACAAAAAATTCGGTGGCACAGTTTAACCATAGAGAAAAAAATTAAAAAGAAACGTTTCAAGAGATTTAAGGTGTTAAATTAACAAATTCAAGGAGAAAAGAAAGAGTTGATAAATACAGTATAACAAATCTAAAAAAATGTTCCAGAATTGGAAGATACACCAGCCACCTAGATAGGTTTTTATCATTGTCATAGAGAAGCTGCAACATGAGTTGTTTGCGAAAGAGATGTTGGAAGAGATCCCAGAATATTAAGAGGAAAGAAAAGCCTACCTAGCAAAGGAGACCAACCTCCACAAGAGACGGGGGAACCATAAGCGTGATAAATATAGTTAAGCAGCCCACTTATTTCTTCTAATGATACATTGAACGAACACTCCATTCAGTTTTTTTAACTTTATAGACGAAATAGATTAAAATCTCTAGACCAATTTGGCCTGGTTATTTAAAAGCACAACTAAGGAATGGGAAATGGGAAATTCTATAAAAGTTGAGAAAAATCCTCAACAAGATATTTTGGTAAGAAAGAAGAGGTCAACTAATTAGAAAAAAAAATATTCTCGAGAAAAATAAAATCCACCTTTTCAACAAAATATTTTTAAAGAATTGTGTCAATAGTCTTAAAGTTTTGGTAATGGATTAAAAATATATTAAGAAAGTGAAAAATGGTCAGGGAAGATAGAGGACCACATGCCTAAAAACCTTATACAAGTGAATATAAGGGAATGAGAACAACCATTTTTTCTATTATAAATAAAGATTTCATTAACATTTCATTTTTAAAATCATTATCCATTTTTATTTACTGAGATAAGTAATCATTGTATGATTGTGTTAAAATAAATAATTAATCTTTTAAAATGGGTCATTTTAGTTTTGTTCGCATTCTATTGGATATTGATATCTTCAAGTCTCTTTACAAGGATGTAGTTTTTAAGGTGAGGGATAAGTCTTGGACTTAACCACTTGACTATGTCAATCTCCTCTTTAGATGTAGATGATGCTTTATCATCAACCACCTAACTAATCATTATCCAATCTCTCAACACAAATGCACAATGATGTGATGAAAGAATGCACACGAAGATCACTTGACTATCATGCCCCTGAATCTCTAGATGATGGTTCCTCTCAGGATGACAATTCTTCTTAGAGTATTGATTCTCATGTGCTTAGTGCTATTTTTGTGTGTCCTAACTATACCGCTCCATTGGCTCTCACTAGATAGTCCCAACCACCTCCTACTCCGATCACTCATCCTGCTATACCTTTGACTTCAATTTAGCTTCAGCCTACTCATGTGGTGGTTGTTTGATATTTGGCTAATCCACTTTTCCATTCCATTGTTCCTTTTATGCATATACATGGGCTCTTTATGGACGAATCCCCCACCCTCACATCTTGTTTGTCTAAGCACTTGGATGACAATATTTTATGGACAATTATGTGAAGGAAAAATAATGTTCTTTATTAAAATATCTCCTGATCTCATACTAGAGTGAAGGGTGTGAGATTGAGCATGGTTGGGTCTAGCATTGTCTAAATAGGTTCCTGAGGTTCCATTTTATTTCTTTTATGGTTGTTGTGTGTGGCAGCTTGGCTGCAGCTATATCTCACTTTGATTCATCTTGATGGGTTATTTGGTTTTTTCCATATCTAGTTGTACTTATTTTATTTGTTGGTTGGTTGTTTCTTTGTGCAAGGGTTCAAGCCTTTTCAATCTCAATTTTATCAATATCAAAAATAAATAAACAAAAACCAAGAAACCCAAGTACTTGAAGAAAAAGGAAAGTTGTGAGATGACTCCAATTGTCATGTAGAATCAAAACAAGTTAATATCCAAGGAGGAAAAAATATTTTTTTAAATTATCATTAAATAATAAAAGAGAGGAAGATTTTTTTGTTTAGAGAATTATTTATAAATTTAATAAGACAATAAAGCTAATTGTAGCATGAATCTGACTTAATGAAGCATATAAATAAATATACAATGCATTTTATGAACCACAAGGTTGCTTCCATGGTAGAAAAGAGCCAAATGATTGTTAACAAAATAAAGCTAAGAAACTATTCAAAGAATATTAGAAAGATTATTATCAAATCTTGTGGATTTAAATCAAGTATTAAATGCCAACTCATTCGTCTACAACTATTAGCCAATCCACGCTCTCCCTCAAGGTTTTCCCAAGACCCACCACAAGAGATATGGGCTAGCGGGGGTCGTAGAATCAAGTAGATCACATTTGTTACCATTTCGCATAGTGCAACTCCTGAGTGGTCCCCAAAACCAATATGGCAGCCATGTTATCACCATACAAGACCATGTCAATCGGTTAACATTACTCCCCGCTCCATCGCTAGGTATAGACTAGGTCCTACGAAAGAGACAATGGGCTAGTGGGAGTTGCTTGGTATCCTTTGCTTCAAAGTTGCTAAGTCACTGAAAACCCAAACTTTAGAACCTCTTGCCAGTGGTTATGGAGTTTTGAAAACTTGCGACTCACTGACAACAAAGAGAACATCAAAATCGCTAAGTCAAGAGGTTATGAAACTTTAGAACCCTACGAGTTAGGTTAGGAAAACTTAGAACCTCGCAACTTAGGTAACAAACTATTTCCCACCAAAATTTAAATGTCAAACCGATGAAGGATTTAAACATAATCTTCAGGGAGAAGATCAAGCCAGTAAATTTGAGTCACATTTTCCAACAATCCCTACTTGAGAATTCATGATTCACTCTGTGTGATTGAACTGCTCATTCAATTATATAAATAAACACTCTGGATCATGTAATACAAAACTGAAACTAGGACGATTGAACTACTATATGTAATAATGAAGAATGTAATTTAATTACTTTCCATGGGTAATAATATAGAGCATTGTACAAGTTTTGTATAGGCTCAATTGAATTCAATTTCTTACATAATGGTATAGTGGAGACGAAGAGGAATCAACTCATTTTTTTGGTTTTGCATACTTACATTATTTACAGTCCCTCCATAAATCTTAGCACTTAAAAGTGTCAATATTCAATAGTACAATAGTTGAACTGTTGGGAAGTGATGCATGAGCCTCACTATCAGGCAACTAACTAAAGATTCCATGCAAATTTATTTTTTCTGCATGTTACTGCATGTTGACTATAACAATCATGTGCAGTCTTATGTTTAGGCAGTGTATTTTGGGTTCGCTGCATGCATGAACTATATTTAGAATTGTAATGGAAAATCTCTATTAATAGAGGTCATATGTATAGGATTTATTTATCAGAAAATAAAGAGTTGAGGCTATGTGTTTGTGTGTAAAAGAATTTTATGTTTAAGTGTTTCTCTATTTCTTTATTTCTGTCAATCTCTATTGTGTTTCCCTGAGATTTATAATCTACAATTGGTATTAGAGAAAATCGAATATAGGAGTGTTTGAAAGTTGCAAAGGGATTTTGTATTAATGTTTTAGAAAGAAGACCGTAGTCAAAAAAGAAATTGGATCACAACATTGTTACTCACTGCCTGAGGGATAAATTTTTAAAAAGGATAATCCATCCTCTTTTTGAAAGTAGCCGCAACCATAAAGAAAAGGATGTAAAGAGGCCACCCCCAAATCAGGAGGAGATCATCATAGTCACTAGTTCATAAGAGGAAGCCGTCTATGTTGGAAATATAATCTCACCTGTTCCATTAAATTCTCTAGTTGGACTTGTCTCCTAAGCATGCTCCATATCAACTTTCGTATCAGCATTGAATACAAAAAACCTTCGTATCAGCGTTGGACCACAATTGATCATAGCATTAAAGACAAATATCTGTTGATAGATTTTGGAAAGATTTGAAGAGATTTTGTATTTACTCCTTTGCAAGCCTTCACACCTTTTCTAGGTGTTTCGAAATATATTATTTTATGTTTATGCTTAAGTCTCTCGAATGTTCGTAGGTTTTTATATATTGTGTTGTCTACATTTTGTTAAGTATTCTAGATGGAGTCCAGCTCTGCAGAGCTACAAGAAGTTTGTAATGAAGTTGATTATGAAAGAGCCAAAGCTCTATAAACTCATTTTGATCAATATAAAATGTCATGTTTTCATTCTTGTGTAAGTTTTTGTGTTTTGTCCCACCGTTGCTTTCCAAAAAAGTGGTATCAAAGCCATGTAGGGTTTCAAAGGTCTATCAAGCCTAGAAACCAACCACAATAGTTGAGTCTAAAGGTTTGTAAGTTCCTGTATCAAGCAATGGAGAAAATATTTTTGTATGTAAGATGCTAGTCAAGAAGAAAGAGTTAGCCGCTTCTAGACAAGTATTATTCACAATCTTAAAGGATCTTGTTGGTGATTTATTAAAAAGAGGTTGCAGATCCAAGATGAATTGCTCTCTAAGCCACTACAGATCAAGAGTTTGTTGAAGTCAAAGAAATTTATAGCTTCTTGAGGACGTAGGAGTCATAGTGTTTGGAGAAAGATGGATCGCTGCATGTTGTAGAGCAAGCTAATTAAAGATTTGAAGATCGTTGTCCAAAGAGGTGAGATTGCTCACTAAGTAGATGATGCTTCAAGCTAGAAAGGCTTCTGAAGATTGGCATTTTTTGTAGTTATTTGTTGGCTACAACCTAGGTAAAAGGGTATTCAGTTGCTTGTCATAGATCACAGGTGTTAAAGAGAATCTTAAACAAGCTGCAAGAAAGACAAGAGGTCGTTGCTATGGATCTGAAGTCATTGGTTAAGCTGCAGAGAGGAGATCAAATCACAATTTTTCAAGAGAGGCTGCATAATATAAAAGGTATGCCCAGGTCAAGTATTCGCTATAAGATTCATCACTATTATTAAAGTGTGAAATAGATCACCATTCAAAAATAAGAAGAAAAAAGATGCATTGTTTTTAAAGAAGCCTTGCCATTCAAAGGCATAAAGTTGTTTGAAAAGAGAAATCATTTGTAAAGAGAGATTGTTGTAAAGCGCACAACCACAAGAGGAAATCATCGCTAGACAAAGACACAAATAAAGGAAAGTTGTTCCAAGTGACAATAGTTTCCACCAGCCAAGAGGTAATGAAATCCCAACTTGCAAAAATAGTCAAAGGAGGAATTTATTTTTATTTGGAGGAGTATTAGAAGTCACCTAGGTGAAAAGAAAAGTGACGAAAAAGATTTAAGAAGTTGTTGCATGATGATTTATTGAGCCATTAGCCCAAGCTGGAGAGTTTGCAGAAATTGTTGAAGTTGATTGTAGAAGAGGATCTAAAATCTTGAAGCCACTGGTTGAAGATTGAAAATATTGTAAGGAAAAAGAGTGTGATAGCAACTATCAGAGCCTCTCTAAAGAAAATACTCAAGTTTGAAAGAGATTGGGAGAAGACTAAGAAGATCGTGGAGATAAGAAAGAAGACTTCATTAAAATTGTAAGCATAGCTGTAGCTATTGAAGATTTAATCAATCAAAGGAGATTGTAAAGAACACCAGTTTCATGATCAAAGGGAGAGTTGCAGAGCTAGTCACTAAACAAGGTAAAACATAGATTGTAGAAGATTGAAGGCACACAAAGTTTCCAAAAGATAAATCTCTGTAATGAAATCAAGTAAGGTAAGTTGAAATTGTTTATTATAGATAGGGAAAGTAGGTAAAAGAGTTAAAAAGCAGAATAAGAATTTAGTAACTGCAAAAGATTTTTAGAAGAAGAATTACTAAATGTTAACAAATGCAATTCAGAATTGGTAGCAACTTTAAAAGAAAGAGTAAAAGAGAGATATGAAATCATATGCGAAAATGAGGCTTTGAGTAAAGAATTGGTTGAAGTTAAAAGGAAATTTACAAAAGTTGAAGTTAAAATTTCAGCAAGAAAATGATTGATAGAAGACAAAGCCATTTGTGTGTGATATTTCATGTGATACAAATAATTTGTGTTTTGATCAATCAAATGATAAGTGTAACTTTGCTAAAATCTTTTGTGAAGAAGAATGTATTGATGAAGATGAACATGTTAATGAGTCTGAATTTGATTCTACAAATGTTATTTGTTTTGATGACAATGTTGGTATGAAAATTATGAAAATAATAGGTTATAAAGGTAAAGGATTAGAAAAACATGAACAAGGAATGAGAAATCCAATTGAGCCGACAATGAGGCCAAAGTATGAAGGTCTCGAGTATGTCACAGGTAAGGGGAATGATGCTACAAGTTCAAGTAAATTCGTTCAAGAAATGAAGAGTGTTGAGTCTACACATTGCCATAGGAAAGGTCATACAAATGACAAGTGTTGGAATTTACATCCTTGTAGTATATGTGGATTAAAGAATCATTATGAGAAAATGTGTTTGAACAAATATTTGAAGAATCAATCAATTACAGGATGCATAAGAATGGATTGTGGATGGGTCTGTGGACCAAGTTGGAAGAAGATCACAAGTACGATCAGAAGATTGTTCAAGTATAATAATTCATATGTCATCAACGATAGCAAGCAAGAGAAGTTTGATCATTGTGTTGTAAGACATTATGCAAATAGTACTCCTACATTAAATTTTTGAAGATTTAAAAATCAATGGTTTGAAGGACTGTCGCAGCAGCTCGAGGGAGCAAAAAAAAGGGTTCAAAAATGGTTTGAAGACCTAAAAATGGTTTGAGAAAAGATCTGAAGATCTTGGAGTTGATATGAAAAAAAAAAGAGATTCTAGAAAATCTGAAGACTTGGTTGCAACCATGAGAGAAGGGAGAAGAAGAATCTGCAGTAGCAAAAGATATTGCATAGAGTGCAGAGCTCAAGTGCTCTAGAATATTTGCAGCAACAACACAGAGCAACACACAGAAAGCTGTGTTGCATCGGAGATTTTTCTCTGAAAAAATATTGCTCCAAAAATTTAGCTCCAAAATTTTTGAATGTTGATGAAAAACAAAACGACTCAAGATTAAGAGGGAATGTTCAAAAGAACAAAACAAAAAAAGTAAAAAAATCAATTGAATAGATATTGTGCAGCAGCACACAAAAATCATATTGTTGATGTCACAACATCAGTAAAAGAAGTCAAAAGAACATGGAAAGAGCCGCAGCTCTCAATTCATTTTCATTCTACAAAAAAAAGGGGACAAAGTAAGAAAGGGGAGTTCAAAAAAGGATCAGAAGATTTCAGGAAGATACCAGTTGTATGAAATTATAAAAAGTCAATTGAAGTTGTCAATGGGTAAAGAAATAACATAGTCAAATGCCACAACATTTTGTAAGCAATGTATGAAATCTAAAGATAGAAGCTCTGAAAATGTCAAAGCTGGAAATGAAGATAGATGCTCTAAATTTTTTTGAGAAGAATGTTTGCGGTTGAGATTAAGGGAGAGTGTTGGAAATATAATCTCACCTGCTACATTAAATTCTCTAGTTGGACATGTCTCCTTAGCATGCTCTGTATTAGCATTGAAGACAAACAGCCTCTATATCAACATTGGATCACAATCAATCTTAGCATTAAAGACAAATATCTATTGATAGATTTTGGATAGATATGAAGAGATTTTGTATTAACTCCTTTGCAGGCCTTCACACGTTTTCTGGGTGTTTAGAAATATATATTGTGTTGTCTACATTTTTTTAAGTATTCTGGAAGGATTCCAGCTCTGCAAAGCTACAAGAAGTTTGTAATGAAGTTGATTATGAAAGGGTAGAAGCTCTATAAACTCATTTTGATCAATATAAAATTTCATGTTTTCATTCCTATGTAAGTTTCTATGTTTTGTCCCATTGTTGCTTTCCAATAGCTTGAGCATGTATATTTGACGAACTCACCTAGTCAAAGATTGGTCCAACTCTTAATGTTATTAAGGGAGTTGCTTATTTTGAATGGTAGATCTTGTCAAAAGGAGTATTAAAAGCCATGAAAAAGATTATTTGTTTTGAAAAATCCACAGCTAAGATATCAAATAGCCAGCCAAGGTAAAAAGTGTGAAAATTGTTTTGAAAGCAATCCATGCCAAAAAACCTACCACCATAATTGAATGAATGTATGCATTTGCCCAGTCTAAAGCTACCCAGAGTTCAAGGAGAGGCCAATTTAAATTTGAATAATGTTTTTTAGATTTGGAGTTGTTAAATCTGAAGTGAGTGTTAGTAATAAAAGTCATTATTTAAGGAGGTTTGTTAAGTCCCAAACAGACGATTGCAAAGGCAGATTGGAGGAAATATCAAAGGTTGAAGATATCTAAGATCCAATGATAGTTTGGCCAAAGTGTAGAGCAAAGTAGTCAGAAAAAGGAAAAGAGATAGTTGTAGTTGTTGAAAGAGAATCAAAGAAGAGTGAAGGCATGTAAAACTGTGGAAGGAAAAAATTGGTGTAATAGATTCAAGGTGAAAGTGTATAAGGTAAATTTAAATTATTTGTTTCAATGGGAAAAATTGGCAAGGTGAAGAAAGAAACTTTAAATTTAATGTGTGAGAAAGATAGTTTGAAAGATGAATTGGTGAAGGTAAAGAAATCTAATTCAAAATTGATAGAAAAGATAATGGAGTTTTCAAAAGAAAGGTGTGATTATTTATGTGAGAATGAAAATCTGAAAAAAGTGAAAAAAAAAGTGAAAAATAAATAAATGAAGAGCTAGAAGGCAGATTGAAGCTACTTGATAAGGTCAAGGAAAAAAATGAATATTTGGAGGAGAAGCTAAAATTGTTGGAGAAAGAAAATGAGGTTTGAAATCAAAGTCACTGGTGTGTGATGCCTCATGTGATACGAATGATTTGTGTTCTTCATTTGATATGGGTGATGTAGCCAAAGCTTGTTCAGGTAAAAAGCGTGAAATTGAAGATAAAGATGTGTTTGAAATTACGAATTTTGTAGGTTGTGATGCTAATAACAAATGCTTGCTTGAAAAGAGTATTGGTTTGAAAATTATGAAGAAAATGGGATATAAAGGAAAATGTTTGAGAAAACATGGACAAGGAATGAGAGAGCCCATTCAACCAGTTGTGAGGCCAAAGAATGAAATCCTAGGATATGGTGAGAGAGATAGAAGTGATGTAACAAGTGTTATAGGTTCGTGAAAATCACCTAAAAGTATGAGGGTTATGGATTGTTCTCATTGTCATACGGGAGGACATAAAAAAGATAAATCTTGGGATCTTCATCCCTGTACAATTTGTGGGTTAAAGAATCATTCAAAAAAATCATGTTGGAATAGAGAGTTGAATAGAAAACCTAAGAAAGATTGTATGAAGATTAATTATGGATGGATTGATGGATCGAGTTGGAAAAAAGTTACAATTATGTTCAAAAGGTTCTATAAATCTAAATTTTGGCATGTTAAAAGAAATAAGGTGTCATATGATCTCAGTGATAGTGATTCTTTTCTATGTTAGAGAAAGAAAGGGAAAACATTGTGATCTAAGAAAGTCTATCTGCACACTAAGTTGTTCAGGTTCAGTTTACAAAATTTCAAGATAATATTGTGAGTCTCAACATCAAAGGGGAGTATGTTGGGAAGTGATGCACGAGCCTCACCATCATGTAACTAACTAAAGATTCCATGTAAATTTATTTTCTTGCATGTTACTACATGTTGACTGTAATAGTCATGTGCAGCCTTATGTTTAGGCAATCTATTTTGGGTTCATTGCATTCATGAACTATATTTAGAATTGTAATGGAAAATGTTGGAAAATGTGCCTCAATCTTACTGGCATGTAAACTCCTAAAAGAGAAAATTCAATGAGACCCTCTAGAATTCTTACCGACTAGCAGCTGTGTTCTAATCTTTTGAAATGCTCAGGTCACTGAGATGTTGTTTCTGTCTTGCCGACGGGAGTCATTGGTAAGACATGTCGATCGTTGTGAAAGTTTCCAACTCATTCCACCTGAGTAGATATCGTGCCGATGAGTTGATTTCTAATGGTTATCAAGGAGACTTGTGGCGACAAAAGTGATCGGGGAGAGGCTTGAACTTTTGGAAAGACTCACTCTAACAGAGTATGTCTCGCTAAGGTTTTTTACATAGGCAACAGATGACTTCGGGGAGACTCTTGGCTGACAGTTTAGACTTCGATATGAACTATCTCTGACTATTTTGTATTCAGTATGATGTCTTGTCGATAGCGAGGGTCTCGCTGATAGAGCTACATTTGTTGATCATCAGTATGAAGTCTTAGAAATATTATTTGTCTCGTCGACAGCCTTGCATGATGAACATCAGTATGACATAAAGTTCTATGAGACTCTTGGCGACAGTAGAACTCTTGCTGATACATCTACACAAGATGGTTTTGTGTTCAGTATGACTTCTCACCGATAGCAATGGTCTGGACAATGGTTCTGTAGTGGATATCGATATGATGTCTTAGCGATAGAGTGAGTTTGGGCAATAGTTTTTGAACTCAATATGACTCTTTCCGATGGTGGTGACTCTGGGTGATAAAGACAGTCAGGCGTTGTGGCATCGAGGAGACATGGTCTAGTGTCTCACCAACATGTGATATTGTTTGAATGCCTTGACAGAATGTCTATCCTATGTGGTTTGTTTTCAACAAATCAGAGAAGCGGAATGTGAACCGCTACCAGTTGGATTGTTGCGGCCGTTCCTATGAGGAAGATCAACAGACCATGAATGACATGGATATACTCTGTAATTGAAGATGATGATCGGTTCGAGTGAATAGTTCGATGTGTGATCAGTGTGTATGAATTCAATTCAGAGAGCATTGTAACTAGGATGTTCTGTACAAGTTTGATCAAGGAAATTATGCTACTGTAAATTGACATGAGAAAGTTAAGTCTGAACTCTGTATGTAATTTTCTTGACTATAATACAAAGAGGCTTTTCTTGGTGTGGTGGATTTTTCTCCCGTAAGGGTATTCCCATGTAAATTTGGTGTTCAAATAGTGTATGTTCATTTCTCTATTCTGTTAATCCTTTCAAATGTATCTTAATTGGACTGTAATTGAAAATTTAAAGTCACCTCTACATTCTTCCCTGAGGTTTTTATGTTAGGAGAGTTTGTTCTACACCTAAGCTTTCCTTACAAGTGGTATCAAAGCCTAGCTAGTTGTGTTATTATTGTGGGTACATTGGGTTTTTTGTGTCAATTCTATTCAGTGGGAGTCTTGTAGAAGTTTGGTAATTTGAATTACAGAATAAGATGACAAGCACGTCAGGAAAGATTGAAATTGAGAAATTCAATGGCAGCAATTTTGAGTTGTGGAAACTTAAAATGGAAAATCTATTGGTTGATCGTGACCTTTGGCTTGCTGTATCTGGAATGAAGCCTACAAGCATGAAGCAAGAGGATTGGGACCTTGCAGATAAAAAATCAAAGGTTTTGATAAGGCTCTATTTGGAAGACTCTGTTCTTCTGAATGTTCATGAAGAAAAGACTGCATCTTCTTTTTGGAAAAGACTGGGAGCTATTTATCAGGGCAAGTCCTTGGTGAATAATTTTTTCTTGAGGAAGAAGTTGTACTCTTTGAAAATGCAAGAAGGAGCATCTGTTGCTGATCATTTGAATGCTTTCAACATGTTGATTGCTCAGTTGGCATCTATGGGTGTGAAGATGATGAAGAAGATTGTTGTATGCTACTGTTATGTTCTTTGCTAGATTTTTGGGATCACTTGGTGATGGCTATTAGGAGTACAACATCCACTTTTAAGATGGAAGATGTTGTTGCTTATTTGTTATCAAAAGAGATGAGAAGAAAATCTTTTGAGATGGCAAAGGAGGCTCTTGCTGTTAGAGGCGGATCAAAAGAAAAAAGAAAGAAGGACAAGAAGTCCAAATCCAAATCAGAGGGGAGATCAAAGTATCTTGGTAAGAAGTCCAAGGTGAAGTGCTAGAATTATGGGCAACTTGGTCATGTCCGAAAGGATTGTAAAGAGGATAAAAATAAGAACAATAAGTATTCTTTTGACAATGATTCTTCTCAGAGTGATGCAGACGCTTTTATTGCAGCCTTGGCTACATAGGCATCAAATGATGTCTGGATGATTGATTCTAGAGCATCTTTCCATATGACATCTCATAGAGACTGGTTCACTAAGTATGAAAAATACAATGGTGGAAGGGTGTATTTGGCAAGCGATTCATCTTTGAAAATAGTTGGTCATGGAAGAGTCATAATTTAGTTCCCTGATGGTAGAGTGAAGGGAATCAATGATGTAATGCATATACTAGGTCTGGCTCGAAATCTACTTTCTGTTAGTAAGCTTAATGATATTGGAGTGTAAGTCATGTTCTTTGGAAATGGCTACAAGATGACTAGAGGCTCAATGATGCTAGCTGGGGGCACTCATATTGGTACATTGTATAAGTTGGATGCACATGCTATGCAATGCAATAGTGTCTCTATAAATTCACATAAAGCTACTCATAGAGAAAAAGAGGAAAAAGTTCCTGATTGTGCAAACTCTATGGAAGTTAAACTTCCAGCAGAAAAGACTATGCTATGGAATCATAGGCTAGGCCACATTGGTGAAAAAGGTTTAAAAACCTTGAAGAATAAAAATCTGGTTGAAGGGCTTGATGATTGTAACCTCGAATTCAAGTTTTGTGAACATTGTATATATGGTAAACAACATTGTGTTTCATTTTACTCTAGTCCTCACAAATATTCTAATTTACTTGAGTACATTCATTTTGATGTTTTTGGTCCAGTAAATGTTCCTTCTTTGTCTAAATTAAGATATTATGTATCATTCATTGATGATTATTCAAGAAGGGCATTTGTATATTTTTTGAAAAGTAAAGAAAAAGTGTTCAGTCATTTTAAGGAATTTAAAAACCTTGTGGAAAATCAGATTGGAAGAAAAAAAAATGTTTAAGGATTGACAATGGCGGTGAGTTTTGTTCTAATGAGTTTGAGAGGTACTATAAAGATCATGTGATTAAAAGACATAAAACCACACCCTACACTCCGTAGCAAAATGGAGTGGCTGAAATGTTCAACATGATAGTGATGGAAATAGCACGAAGTATGCTATAAGTAGTGCTAGCTTGGAGGAGAAGTTCTAGGCTGAGGTAGTTGTAATAGCATGTTACTTAATAAACCGTTCTCCTAATTCCACTCTTGTTGAGAAAACACCTTTGGAAGCATAGTCTAGAAAGAAGCCCTCTCTAAGACATATTCATGTCTTTGGTTGTGAGGCATATGCAGATGTGCCAGATGAAAAAAGATCTAAACTGGAAAACAAGGCTGTTAAATGTATTTTTATTGGTTATAGTGCTGGCATAAAAGGATACAAGCTTTGGAATTCTGACATGGAGAAGGTTCTATACAACAGAAGTGTTATTTTTCGAGAGCTGAAGGCTTCTACTTTGCATGTTCAGTCAAAGACAAAATCAGAAGATAAAAAGGATGTAGTTGAAATTCCTCTGACACCAAATAAAGAGGAATTGAAAATTCAAAATGTACCTGAAACTGAGGAGAGCTCAAGCAGTTCTAAGAGTTCTGAAGAAGAACAACCTCAGCCTCAACCTATGAGGAGGTCAAGACACAAAAGAAAGCAACCTGATAGGTGTGGGTTTTCTTTGATAGATTCTTCTTGTGCCTATGCTTTAATTTCTAGCACTGATGAACCTAGGACTGTGAAAGAGGAATTTAGAATGTCTGATTCAAACTCTTGGTTGGAAGCCATGAATGAAGAAATGGCATCATTAGAAAAGAATGATACTTGGAGTTTGGTGCCTTTGCCTGAAGGCAGAAAAGCCATTGGCTATAAATAGGTATTCAAAAAGAAAATAGATCTAGATGGTAGTGTGGAAAAGTCTAAGGCGAGGTTGGTTGCGAAGGGTTATTCCCAGGTAGAGGGAATTGATTATGGAGAAAATATTTCTCTTGTAGCTAAGTTGACATATATTATATTTCTTTTGTCACTTGCAGCAGCGTATGACTTAGAGGTTGAATAGATGGATGTGAAGACAACATTTCTTCATAATGACCTTGAAGAAGAAATTTATATGTCCCAGCCTAAGCACTTTGTGGAAAAAGGTAAAGAGAAACTGGTTTGCAAGTTGCAAAAATCTCTGTATGGATTAAAATAGTCTCCTAGGATGTGGTACCAGAAATTTGACACTTTTGTTTTGTCATTGGGATTTGTAAAATCAAAATTTGATCACTGTGTGTACTACAAAGCTGAAAATGATCGTGTTCTTCTTATTGCTCTCTATGTTGATGATATGATGTTCATAGGCAATAGTAAATTAATGATTTCTGATTTTAAGTCTTAGTTGTCTGAAAAGTTCAAAAATGAAAGATCTTGGTGCAGCTAGGTATATTCTTGGAATGGAAATAACTATGGATAGGAAGAGTAGAAAACTTTGGCTCAGTCAGAGTAAGTATATTAATATTGTTCTGGAGAGATTTTGTATGAATGACTACAAGTAGCTAGTTGTTCCTGTTTTGCAGGGAACGAAGCTATCTATTGAAGATGTCTAAAATCTCCTACTGAGATAGAGGACATGACCAGAGTGCCTTAGCTAGTGCAGTTGGCAGTTTAATGTATGAAATGGTCTGTACAAGGCCAGACATTTCCCAAGCAGTGGGAGTACTTAGTCATTTTATGGAAAATCCTGGAAGGACACACTGGGATGTTGTGAAAAGAGTGTAGATATCTGAAGGGCACTTCAAAATATGCTTTGTGTTACCATTGCGGTTTGGTTGAATCACAGAGGACTCTCAACATTTGAGGCTATGTGGATTCTGATTGGCTAGGAGACGTTGACAGCAGAAGATCCACCATTCGATATATTTTCATGATGAATGGTGGTGCAGTTAGTTGGATGAGTAAGCAATAGGTTGTAGTCGCTTTGTCCACTACAGAGGCAAAATACATGGCAGCAACACACGCCTGTAAAGAAGCAATTTGGTTAAAACGTTTGTGTTCTAACATTGATTTTGATGCAGGGAAAATAACAATTTACTGTGACAGTCAGAGTGCTATTTGCTTGGCGAAAAATCCTACTTTCCATGCCAGGATGAAACATATTGATGTGTAGTATCATTTTGTATGAGATATGGTGGAGGATGGAAAGGTCTCTTTAGAAAAAGTGGATGCTTTGGAAAATGTTGCAGATGCATTGAGGAAACTAGTGAGCACAAACAAGTTCAGGTGGTGTGCCAGTTCGATGGGCCTTAGTGCCCATGAATTTCATTAGTTTTGTTGTGCTCTGGAGGTGTCAATAAGATTTTCGTCAAGTGGGAGATTGTTGGAAAATGTGCCTCAATCTTACTGGAATGTAAACTCCTAAAAGAGAAAATTCGGTGAGACCCTCTGGAAGTCTTATTGACTAGCAGTTGTGTTCTAATCTTTTGAAATGCTCGGGTCGCCGAGATGTTGTTTCTGTCTTGTCGATGGGAGTCATCAACAAGACATGTCGATCACTGTGAAAGTTTCCAACTCATTCTGCCTGAGAAAATCTCTTGCCAATAGGTTGATTTCTAATGGTTATCGGGGAGACTTGTGGTGACATAAGTGATCGGGGAGAGGCTTGAACTTTCAAAAAGACTCACTCTGACAGAGTATGTTTTGTCAAGGTTTTTCACATAGGTAATAGATGAATTCGGGGAGACTCTTGGCTGACAATTTAGACTTCGGTATGAACTCTTGGCGATGGTATTTCTCTCGCTGACAGGCTGGTGCATTTGATATGACCTCTTGGTGATAGCAGTGGTCTCTCTGACTATTTTGTCTTCGGTATGATGTCTTGCTGATAGCAAGGGTCTTGACGATAGAGCTACATGTGTTAATCATCAGGATGAAGTCTTAGCGATATTGTTTGTCTCACTGACAGCCTTGCATGATGAACTTCGGTATGACATAAAGTTCTATGAGACTCTTGGTGACAACAAAACTCTTCCCGATAGATCTACACAAGATGGTTTTGTGTTCGGTATGACCTCTCTCCGATAGTGATGGTATGGCCGATGGTTCTGCAGTGGATATTGATATGATGTCTTAGTGATAGAGTGAGTTTGGGTGACAGTTTTGAACTCGATATGACTCTTTCCGATGGTGGTGATTCTGGGCAATAAAGACAGTCGGGCATTGTGGCATCGGGGAGACACAGTCTAGTGTCTCACCGACATGTAATACTGTTTGAATGCCTTGACTGAATGTCTATCCTACATGGTTTGTTTTCGACAAATCAGAGAAGCGAAATGTGAACTGCTAGCAGTTGGATTGTTGCAGTCATTCTTGTGAGGAAGATCAATAGACCATGATTGACATGGATATACTCTGTAATTGAAGATGATGATTAGTTTGAGTGAATAGTTTGATGTGTGATTAGTGTGTATGAATTCAATTCAGAGAGCATTGTAACTGGGATGTTCTGTACAAGGTTGATCCAGGAAATTATGCTATTGTAAATTGACATTAGAAAGTTAAGTCTGAACTCTGTATGTAATTTTCTTTACTGTAATACAAAGAGGATTTTCTTGGTGTGGTGGGTTTTTCTCCCGTAAGGGTTTTCCCACATAAATTTGGTGTTCAAATAGTGTATGTTCATTTATCTATTATGTTAATCCCTTCAAGTGTATCTTAATTGGATTGTAATTGAAAATTTAAAGTCACCTTTGCATTCCTCCCTGAGGTTTTGACGTTATGAGAGTTTGTTCTGCACCTAAGCTTTCCTTACAAAAAACCTCTATAAAGAGAGGTCATATGTAAAGGATTTATTTATTAGAAAATAAAGAGTTGAGGTTGTGTGTTCATGTGTAAGACAATTTTGTGTTTAAGTGTTTCTTTGTTTCTTTATTTCTTTCAATCTATATTGTGTTTGCGTGAGATTTAGAATCTACAAAACTGAAAAGTTTCAAAATTTACACTTGAATATTAGTTAAAATGATGTTTTAAACTCACACAAGACCTGATATTGCTTATTTAGTTTCACTTGTTTCAAAGTACATGATAAATCCATCAGAAATACACATGAAGGCAGCCAAGAGAATTTTTAGGTATGCGAAAGGCACTCTAAATTTTTGTATTCATTACTACACTTCTAAAAAGCTCAATCTTGTTGGTTTCAATGATTCAAATTGGGGAAGTAGTTTGGATGACTGAAATTCCACATCTAATAATTTATTTTCTTTGGGTTCTGGTTTGATTACTTGGAGCTTAAAGAAGTAGAGTATTATTTCCCTTTCTTCTATAGAAGTAGAATATGTTGCGGCCACTTCAGCAAGTACACAAGGATTATGGCTTAGAAAACTTCTTGAAGAAATTAGCGAGATGCAAGTTCAGCCTACAATTATTTTCTGTGATAAAATTAGTGCCATCAAATTTTCCAAGAATCCAATACATCACAATAGGACAAAACATTTTTATTTAAAACATCTTTTTATTTGAGATTTAGTGGAGAAGAAGGCAATAGAATTGAAATACATTAGCACAAAATAACAGTTAGAAGATATCTTCACCAAAGCAGTTGCAAAAGATTAGTTTTTGACACTCAAAAATTAGATTGTGAGCCCTCTTTGCATCAAGGGGGAGTATGTTGACTTTTGATGCATGCAAATCTTTACCTCCCAGCACAACATGCATTACAACTTCTTTTTAATTGTTGCTACTCATCTACAAAATGCATGTTACATGCAACATTTGTTTTAAATGTTTAGTCTATTTTTTGTTTTCTATTTTGTGTCATGTTCTAGAACAACATTCTATGTATTGGTGTTGCTCTTTTGATTTAAGCATGAATAAAGAAACAATTTTGTGTCTGCAAAATATAGATTTTTTATGTGCTCTATTTTTTTCATGTGTACTCTATTTTTCTAAGTTGAATATTGTTATATTTCTACTATCACATCCACTATTGTTATCTTGTAACCTCTTCAGTGCAGGAATTTGGATTGTTTTAGATTTTTCATTTGGTATCAAAGCAAGAGTTCCTGAGTGTGCAAGCAGAGTGCCGAATGTGAGGTAGTTTGCACCAAGACTTGTGGTGTGTGTGTGATTTGTTTGAAGATAGATCATTGGATGTGAGGCAGTCCATACTTGAGTGGATGGGATGGATCATGAGGAGGCCTCCAAGAATTTCTTTTTGGGAACAATATTGGGAAGAAGTGGAAAATAGGAAGTTCCATGAAGAATTTGAAAAGCTAAAGGCTGAAGTAGATGTATTGAAAAAGATGGTTGAGGACATGAGAGCATGGGATGAGAGATACAAGAAGAAGAATTTTTTTATAAAAGAAGACAATGAAGAGAAGATTAGAAAGAAAGAATTTTGCAGCCCTTTGTGAAGGGTTTTAGAATGTAAGGAAGAATATGTGGGGGCAACCCACACAAATGAAGAAGATAGTGAGGTGCAAGTTTCAGTGATATCATGTGAATGTAGAGCATTATGTGAAGTGGATGAAGAAGGTTTGCAATAAAAAATTGTTAACATGAATGGCCCTAAGTTTGATGAGCAAGTTGGTGAGGAAGAGGAAGATCTCTTGCTGAAAGAAGAGATAGAAAGAATCAACAAGTTGTTGGAAGGAAAAATGATGGTTAAACATGAAGAGGAGTTTACAAAACCTGTCATTGGAGGTGAGGAAATGGATGTTGCAGAAAAAAGAGAGGAAAAAGATGTTGGGGAAGCGAAGAAGAATGAGGTAAATTTTTATTTTGAATTTATTTTTTAAGATTCTATATGTTCTTTGGTGAGTGTAGAAGAGGATTTCAAGAAAGAAGAGAGTATGCAGATGGAAATTTCTAATTTCAATGGAGTAGCAATTGCAGATTTGTATAAGGATACAATAGATTTGGATTATTGTTTGAATAATACATGTTTGGATATATAATTTGTAGAGGATGTTGCAGGTGAAACTTGGTGGAGGTGGTCAGTTTGTGGTGGGTTGAATCCTACAAGAGAAGAGAGGAGAATGTATGGTATTAGGAGGAGGAGGATGGTTCATGGTGGATATGATTCCATGAAAGGTGAGAAGAATGAAGTGCATATTTGTTGGAGGAGCATGAATCTTGTTTCAACAAGATCCTAGAAAAAGAGGAAAAAGGAAAAGTTTTTTCGTACACATGTTTCAGTGATGGACTTTGCTGAGAATTGCTTGCAATCCAAAAGAGTGATACTACCACTCAACTCCATTTTTTGAATCCCTATTCACCAAATTTTTCCTACCTCGGGTGTCTAATGCAAGAGCATCCATAGTTGACCAACAATCTTGTATCAACCAAAATAATAGTTTAATTCAATTTCCTAAGGTTTTGTAGGTAATTATCTTGGTAAGGTAATTTGAAAAGTTAGATTAACTTAAACATTAAATAATTACCCTTTTATTATTTTGTTACAATTTTGGGGTGTGAGGCCAATTTACGGGGATTTTGAAAATTGTCTAATATTGAAAAAAAATAGCAATAAATATTCTTGGGAGTGGATTTGGAGGAATTTATATGTTTGAATTATACATTTAAAAATTCCTAAAATAATTCATGAAAAAGTGGGCACCCAAGGTGAGGTGGTAGGCTTTACATTGGAAGCTACCTTAAAATATGGGAATGGACTACAATTTTGGCAATTTTAGGAGTGGGTTTATGAATGCATTTTTAATACTATGGATTATTTTAGACACTTTTCAGTTTTCTAGATTCAGGCTTATGGATTTTATAATCCTCTCAGTCTATGTAGTTCAACTACTCATACGATTATATAAATAAACACTTTGGATCATGTAATACAAAACTTAAACTAGGACGATTGAACTACTATATGTAATAATGAAGCATGTTATTTAAGTAGTGTCCTTGGGAAATAATATAGAGAATTGTAAAAGTTTTGTATAGGCTCAATTGAATTCAATTTTTTACATAATAGTATAGTGGAGACGCAGAGGAATCAACTCATCATTTTTTTGGTTTTGCATACTTACATTATTTACAGTCCCTCCGTAAATCTTAGCACTTAAAAAGTGTCAATATTCAATAGTATAACAATTGAACTATATTATATTTGATCTAGAGTGTCAAAATTCATGTTGATAAATCAGGAACAAGATGCCTATCTTAATTAAAAAGAACCACCATACACAATTGCTACACTATTTCTATTGTGAATGATATACATCACATATTATTAGTAGTGAATAATTGTATAAAATCGAATGCATAGCATTGTAGGAATGTATTTAAGAATGGGAACATTGCAAATGGAGTGAAATATGTGGATGACATCCCATTGATATAAATTTTCCTCCTTTTTTATGTTGGTTGAAGTGGCATGTAAAATCAAAATTACACTGAAATATCCAATTTAATTTTGGATCCGACAATGCTAGAGTATGTTTTTCAATGTGATTTGCATAAGGATGTTGCTTGCAGTTTTTAGTTGTTTATTGGCACTTTCTTCCATATTTGAAAACTGACAATAAAATTGTTAGAACAGGGGAGAGTAGAACAAAAACAAATCTCATTATATTAAATGATCAATAACATTACATATATAATATCCTATAACAGCTCTGCGGAGCTGGACCCTGCTAAAGATTGAAGAGCCCATTACATCTGCCTCTATTTATAGAGGGCTTGGAGCTTTCTAGAATATGGAACAGTAAAATCATATGCAAATTCCATGGTGATAGGTTTTCCTCTTGACGTTTGTCACAAATGGTGACAGGTTTTCCTCAAATTCACCTCCTGCATAGTTGCGACCTCTTTGAACAGGGATCCTCCTCTTTCCCACACATACGGCTAGAACCATGAACAACAATCTCCCTTAGCAATGTGTGATCCGCACATAATGCTTTACTACGGTTTCCTCTGATCCTTGCTTCAGTTCTGCAAATCCTTTCTAACTCCTTCACGGGTCAACGATTCCACCTCTCCTTTGACCATATGCCTTTTACAATCTTATAGCCTTCTACATTGACTCCAATTGGACAGAAACTTTGTGATCTTTTACAGCTACAACTTCCTCATAACGGTTTAAAAATAGCAGCAATTCCATGGCAGTGCTTTTATCAGAGTACTTCTGTGGCTCCTTATCTCATGACTTTATCTTTGATTTATTTAGATCTATGATCCTCCTCCTTTCTATAATTTCTGCGATCTCCAACAGCATCCAACACTGGCAGTTTCTCCACAGCTGTGGCTTGGCGATACACACTTTTTCTGCAACAATCCTCTCAGACTTCAAACACTTTTGCAACTTCAGAAACATGTGCTCCCAATCTTCTGACAGTAACTTGTCTTTCTCTTAAAAGCAGTGGCTTGCAATCTTCAAACTGGAAGACTCCCTCGGATCTCACTAGGCTCTGATACCACTGTTGGAACAGGGGAGAGCAGAACAGAAACATAGCACATTATATTAAATGATCAATAACATTACATATATAATATCCTATAACAGCTCTGCAGAGCTGGACCCTGCTAAAGAGTGAAGAGCCCATTACATCTGCCTCTATTTATAGAGGGCTTGGAGCTTTTTAGAATATGGAACAGTAAAATCATATGCAAATGCCATGGTCGGTGAGAACTCTCCAGAATGGTTGGTGGGAGAAGTTTCTATGTTAAATGTTATTTGAAATCTGCATACGTTAGGTGGAGGCTTGGGTAGGTCGATGATAGTAGTTGGTAGAAATTACGAGAATGTTCTAACAAAAATGTAGAAAATTTGGTGGCACAGTTTAACCATAGAGAAAAAAAAATAAAAAGAAACATTTCAGGAGATTGAAGGTGTTAAATAAACAAATTCAAGGAGAAAAGAAAGAGTTGATAAATACAGTATAAAACATGTAAAAAAAATGTTTCATAATTGGAAGATACACCAGCCACCTATATAGGGTTTTAACAATCATATAAAAGCTGCAACATGAGTTGTTTGTGAAAGAAATGTTGGAAAAGATCCCTGAATATGAAGAGGAAAGAAAATCCTACCTAGCAAAGGAGACAAACCTCCACAAGAGATGCTCAAACCATAAGTGAGATAAATATAGTTAAGCACCCCACTTATTTCTTCTAATGAGACATTGAACAAACACTCCATTCAGTTTTTTTAACTTTATAGAAGAAACAGATTAAAATCTCTGGACCAATACGGCCTGGTTATTTAAAAGCATAGCTAAGCGATTAGAAATGGGAAATTCTATAGAATTTGAGAAAAATCCTCAACAAGATATTTTGGTAAGAAAGAAAAGGTCATCTAATTAGAAAAAATATAAACCACTATTTCAAAAAAATATTTTTAAAGAATTGTGTCAATATTCTTAAATTTTTGGTAATGGTTTAAAAATATATTAAGTGAAGGGAAGATAGAGGACCACATCCCTAAAAACCTTATGCAAGTGAATATATAAGGGAATGAGAACAACCCTTTTTTCTATTATAAATAAAGATTTCATATAATATTTCATTTTTAAAATCATTATCCATTTTTATTTAGTGAGATAAGTAATCATTGTATGATTGTGTTAAAATAAATAATTAATCTTTTAAAATGGGTCACCTTAGTTTTCTTCACATTCTAGCGGATATTGATATCTTCAAGTCTCTTCATAGGGGTGTAGTTTTTAAGGTGAGGGATAAGCCTTGGACTCAACCACTTGACTATGTCAATCTCCTCTTTAGATATAGATGATGCTTTACCATCAACCACCTAAGTACTCATTATCCAATCTCTCGACACAAAGGAAAAATGATGTGGTGGAAGAATACACACAAAGATCACTTGAATATCATGCCTTTGAATCTCTAGATGATGGTTCCTCTCAGGATGATGAGTCTTCTTAGAGTATTGATTCTCATGTGCTTGGTGCTACTTTTGTGTGTCCTACCTATACTGCTCCATTGGCTCCTACTAGATAGTCCCAACCACCTCCTACTCTGATCACTCATCCTGCTATAACTTTGACTTCAATTTAGCTTCAGCCTACTCATGTGGTGGTTGTTTTATATTTGGCTAATCCACCTTGCCATTCCATTGTTCTTTTTATGCACATAGATGGGCTCTCTATGGACGAATCCCCCACCCTCACATCTTGTTTCTCTAAGGACTTGGATGACAATATTTCATGGACAATTATATGAAGGAAAAATAATGTTCTTTATTTAAGTATCTCCTGATCTCATACTTGAGTTAAGGGTGTGACATTGAACATGGTTGGGTCTAGCATTGTCTATGTACGGTCTTTAATATCCATGTTATTTATTTTTATGGTTGTTGTGTGTCGCAACTTGGTTGCAAGTATACCTTGCTCTAATTCTTCTTGATGGGCTATTTGGTTTGTTCCATATCTAGTGGTAGTTAATTTATTTTCCAGTTGGTTGTTTCTTTGTGCAAGGATTCATACCCTTTCAATCTAACTTTTATCAATATCAAAAATAAATAATCAAAAACCAAGAAACCCAAGTACTTCAAGAAGAAGAAAAATTATGAGATGACTCAAATTGTCATGTAGAATCAAAACAAGTAAGTTAATATCCAAGATGATTTTTTTTAAAAAAAATTATCATCAAATAATAAAAGAGAGGAAGATTTTTTTGTTTAGAGAATTATTTATAAATTTAATATTACTTTAACCATGGATGACAATAAAGCTAATTATAGCATGAATCTGACTTAATGAAGCATTTAAATAAATATACAATGAATTTTATGAACCACAAGGTTACTTCCATGGTAGAAAAGAACCAAATGATTGTTAACAAAATAAAGATAAGAAACTTTTCAAAGATTGTGAGAAAGATTATAATCAAATATTGTGGATTTAAGTCAGGTATTAAATTCCAAGTTATTCGTCTACAACTCTCAGCCAATCCACCCTCTCCCTCAAGGTCTTCCCAAGACCCACCACAAGAGATACGGGATAGTGGGGGTCATAGAATCAAGTAGATCACAGTTGTTACAACTTTGCAGTGCAACTCCCAAGTGGTCCCCACAGCTAATGTGGTAGCCACATTATCACTGTACAGGACCATGTCAATTGGTTGAAATCACTCCCTGCTCCCTTGCCAGGTACAGACAACATCCTGCCAAAGAGACAACAGGCTAGCAAGTGTTGCTTGGTATCCTTCACTTCAAAGTCACTAAGTCGCTGAAAACCTAAAATTTAAAACCTCTTGTCAAAGGTTACAAAGTTTTGAAAACTTGCAACTCACCGACAATAAAGAGAACCTCAAATTCACTAAGTCAGGAGGTTATGAAACTTTAGAACACTATGACTTAGGTTAGGAAAACTTCAAACCCCATGACTTAGGTAACAAACTATTTCCCACCAAAATTTAAACGTTAATCCAATGAAGGATTTAAATATAATCTGCAAGCAAAAGATTAAACCAGTAAATTTGAGTTACATTTTCCAACAATCCCTACATGGGAACTCATGATTCACTCTATGTGGTTCAACTACTCATACGATTATATAAATAAATACTCTGGATTATGTAATACAAAACTAAAACTTGGACGATTGAACTACTATATGTAATAATGAAGCATGTTATTTAAGTAGTGTCCTTGGGAAATAATATAGAGCATTGTATAAGTTTTGTATAGGCTCAATTGAATTCAGTTTCTTACATAATGGTATAGTGGAGACGAAGAGGAGTCAACTCCTCATTTTTCTGGTTTTGCATACTTACATTATTTATAGTCCCTCCATATATATTAGCACTTAAAAGTGTCAGTATTCAATAGTATAACAATTGAACTATATTATATTTGATCTAGAATGTCAAAATCCATGTTGATAAATCAGGAACAAGATGCCTATCTTAATTAAAATGAAGCTCCATACACAATTGCTACACTATTTTTGTTGTGAATGAGATACATCACATATTATGAGTAGTGAATAATTGTATAAAATCGAATTCATAGCATTGTAGGAATGCATTTAAGAATACGAACATTGAAAATGGAGTGAAATATGTGGATGACATCCCATTGATATAAATTTTCCTCCTTTTGTATGTTGGTTGAAGTAGCATGTAACATCAGAATTACACTGAAATATCCAATTTAGTTTTGGATAAGACAATCAAGTGCAGAAAATTCGGTGGCATAGTTTAACCATAGAGAAAAAAAATTAAAGAGAAAATTTTCAAGAGATTTAAGGTGCTCAATAAAAAAATTCAAGGAGAAAAGAAAGAGTTGATAAATACAGTATAACACATCTAACAAAAATGTTCTAGAATTGGAAGATACACCAGCCACCTATATAGGTTTTATCATTGTCATAGAGAAGCTGCAACATGAGTATTTTGTGAAAGAGATGTTGGAAAAGATTCCTGAATATGAAGAGGAAAGAAAATCCTACCTAGCAAAGGAGACCAACCTCCACAAGAGATGCTCAAAACATAAGTGAGATAAATATAGTCAAGCACCCCACTTATTTCTTCTAATGATACATTGAACGAACACTCTATTCAATTCTTTTAACTTTATAGACGAAACAAATTAAAATCTCTGGACCAATTCGGCCTGGTTATTTAAAAGCATAGCTAAGTGATGGGAAATGGGAAATTCTATAGAAGTTGAGAAAATCTTCAACAAGATATTTTGGTAAGAAAGAAGAGGTCAGCTTCTTAAAAGAAATATCTCGAAAAAAGAAATATAAACCACCATTTCCACAAAATATTTTTAAAGAATTGTGTCAATATTCTTAAATTTTTGGTAATGGTTTAAAAATATCTAGTGGTACCTATTTTATTTGTTGGTTGGTTGTTTTGTTGTGCAAGGGTTCAGGCCCTTTCAATCTCACTTTTATCAATATCAAACATAATTAATCAAAAACCAAGAAAAAGGAAAATTGTGAGACGACTCTAATTGTCATGTAGAATCAAAATGAGTAAGTTAATATCCAAGGAGAAAATAATTATTTAAATTATCATCAAATAATAAAAGAGAGGAAGATTGTTTTTTTTAGAGAAATATTTATAAATTTAATAATACTTTAAGCATGGATGCCAACAAAGCTAATTGTAGCATGAATTTGACTTAATGAATCATATAACTAAATATACAATGTATTTTATGATCCACACGGTTGCTTCCATGATAGAAAAGGAGGTAAATGATTTTTTTTGATGAGATAACCCTTGGAAGAACCCCGAACCCATAAAAAATGAAAAACAGAGCTAAATAGCTCAACAAAACAAACTGGCCAAACACAACCTACTAAAGAGAAACAACCAGTTAGAACTACAAACAATGTGAAACTATTCAAGGAGTGGCACTTGGAATAAGTAGAGCCTCTGAGGGAAAGTTAAATGAAATAGTAACCTTCTTAGAAGGATGTTTCTTCTTTCTGTGAACCGTTGTCCAAGGAGAATCAGAAACTAAAATTGAGAAATTTTGATTAGAAGGGTAAGAATCCCCTTCGGAGTAGCAGACCAAAGGAACCGCTGATACTTCAGGTAAAGCATCAAAAACCAAGCCCAAATCAGCACGATTTATTGTAGCGTTTTCCAAAACATGTGTCTTAAGGGAGGCAACACAAACGACATTAGGGACAGCCAAATCCAAAGGCCGCACAAAATTATCCACAGAAGGAGCAACAACCACCTCAACCAAATCAGGTGGAGCAGAATAAACCTACACTTGATGAGTAGAATCCATCACAACACTCATATTATGCCTCGCAGAAGGAGAAGCAAGCCTAGAGTCATCATCAAAAGAAGAGGCAGAGTCAACAGTAGGGAAACCTATTAAGTGTTCACATAATGAATTATTCCACCAGGTAGAGGAAGAAATAGGGCGAGAGCCTCTAGAACAATCATGAGCCAAGTCGCCACCAACAAAACAACATCTACAATGAAAAGGAAGACCCTTGTAATCCACAAGCTAGGACCAATACCAACCATTAATTTTCAGCACAACCTCACTAGGAAGAGCCTTCGATAGATCAACCTCCACTAGAATCCTAGCAAAGGAAGTATGAGTGAAGTACTCGGAAGCCAAATCACTTTCAAAAATATTCCAATAGCATTACCAATGCCCTCAAAGGTAGAGGAACACCAGAATTGTAAGGGAAGATAGGGCAATCTTACCCAAACAGGCATCACATCCAAAGGTTCTTTCAAAGGGTAAAAAGAAAGAACCCAAGGCCTAAAGGAAAGGGGATGAGAGTTCCAAACCCACGGACTATGATAAAAAATAGCTTGTCTGTCCTTAGAAGAACTAAAACCCACAACAAAAAATCCCTTGCAGAAGGGTAAATCTCCACCGGGCCATCAACCAAAGGAGACTAATGGTTGGTGATCCAAAGGTGAAAATTAGGAAGAGAAGGCCACAAGCGGGAAAATCTACAAATAAGAGCATTTTTGGAATAGAAATTAATATTATTAGCAACTTCCTTACCAAGAGAAACAACAGGAGCAACCTCAGCACAACACATAGGCTACACAACAACCTCCCAAGGTCTCTTAGACTTCATGACATCCACATAAGGCTGGGGGTGAGCAACCGGCCCCACACGAGAGGATGTGGAAAACTCATAATCACCCATAGAAGTGCCAACAACCTCATCAACCACCAGAGTTGAAGAAAACGCAACACCCACAACATCTGCAAAGAGATCCACAACAAGCTCACAAGCAGGTGAAGATAGGGGCAACGCCATAGATCCGAGCTTAACACCACCAGGCAAAGGCAAGGGCAGCACCATAGCCAATCTTAACACCAGGATGAGAGCAGTTTTCACTAGGGTAGGAAAGACTGGAGTGTCCTGGAGAAGACGCGGCCATAGAGTCATTCAAAATCACACCTGAGCTAGAAAAATGGGATAGGACGAGAGCGAACACAACCATTTTTGTGAGACTCTTGAGGTAAATGATTGTTAACAAAATAAAGATAATAAAATATTCAAAGAATGTGAGAAAGATTATTATCAAATCTTGTCGTTTTAAGTCAAGTATGAAAAAGGACAGCTTGTACAAGCTTAACGCTAAAGTATTGAAGTATCAAGATTGTATGGATGGTATTAAAACCTTGAGAAAAATCAATAAGCTTTTCTTTCCTAAAAGCTTAGTCATCGATTACTGGGTTGGACTGGTCTCCAATCTTAAGACCCTATTGAAGACTATTGGGAAAAATGTTACAATTGAGAGTAGAATAGAGTGTTCCTCGCAAGATGAATTATTGGTTGTAGAGGCTAAGGTTCAATGGATATTAATAATGAGACTTTGGTTCAAAACTTAAAGAGCATAAAGCACAAGCTCAAGAAATTCCAAAATAGGAAAGCTCAAGGGGTCAAGGTTAGGGCCAAAATGAATTGGGTCAAAGATGGAGATAAGGGTGCTAAATACTTCCTCAATATGTTGAGGGAAAAAAATGTCATTAAGTCTATTGGACCCATTAGGGTTAATGACTCCTAGATTTAAGACAATGAAGAGATTAAGAAAGTCTTCTATGAATTCTACAAACATCTCTTCAGTGCTAAGGATAAAACTATTTCTTGCATCAATGCACATGATGATTGCAAAAATATAATACCCAGAAAAATCATAGAAGACATGGTGATAAAGCTTGGAAAAGGGATCTCTAAAGATGAAATTTCTAATGCTATCTTGTCTTTCCAGAATGTGAATTCTCTTAGAGCTGATGGTCTCTCAATTGAGTTTTATAAAGCTAATATGGAGTGGGTGGTAGATGGCCTATATGATGTATATTAGGATGCTATTGAAAATGGATCCCTAGGGAGTCACATAAACAAAGGTATAATAAATTTTTTGTCCAAAAGATGGAGATAAAATTAAAATTAAAAAGTAGAGACCCACTCTCCTAATTGTGTCTTACAAAAATTTTGCAAAGTTGTTGGCTCAAAGATTAGCAAATATTATCCCCTTGATCATAAATAATACCCAAACCAGGTTTTTTTAAGGGAAAATATATTTTAGAAAATATGATCATCAGTTGGGAGGCATTGGATTGGGCTAGAAGACACAAGCAAGATGTAGGGATTCTCCTACTATACTTTGGAAGAGCTTATGAAAAACTTGAGTGGTCATTTGTGATTTCTATATTAGAAGCAATTGGATTCCCAAATGTATTTTGCAAAATGGTGAAGATACCTTTTAAAGATGCAAATGCACAAGTGGAAGTAAATATTTCACCCTCTGATCCCTTTCCTCTTGGTAGATCTATAAGAGAAGGCTGCCCTTTGACTCCATCTTTATTTGTAATTGCACTAAAGCATTGTTTTATATTTTAAGGGCCAATATGCTTGGGCCTAATTTACATGGAGTTGTACTCCCAAATAAGTATTCCTTGATTAATAAGCAATTTGTAGATGAAGCTAAAACTTTTTATAAATTGACTGAAAGGAATATGGATAACCTAGTGGCTAGGTTAAAAATGGGTTTTGTCATGCCTCTAGCTCTAAAATCTCAAAAGCTAAATCCTTATTATTAAGTTGGAGATTTTCAAAACCTCCCTCTTGGTTCTTGAAATTCTCCTAGTACTTGTGTGAACCTGATAAATTTGTTAGATATTTGGGCATCCCCTTATCTATTAGACCTTCTTTAAAAGAAATATGTAATTGTATGTTTGCAGAGATTGAGAAAATTTAAAACGCTAGAACAATAATTACCTTTCCCTTACACGAATGGTGCAAGTATGTCAGAAAATTTGTCTATCTTCTTCCATTTATTATACTTTGGTATGGTTTATTGCTAGTTATCATATTAATGATGTGTAGAAACTCATAAGTAATTTTTTTTGGTTTGATGAAAAATAAAATGATAAGAAACATGCAATCAAATGGGAGTAGTGTTGTGTAGGAAAAAAGGATGGAGGGTTGGGCTAAAGGACTTGAGGATTCAAGGCATTGCCCTAGCTCCCAAATGGATTATAAAGGGATTGGTTGGCAAGGAACCTTTAAAAGTTCTTATAAGAAGGAAAATTCAAGAAGCAGTGTCTAAAAAGGCAAAGCAATGGAAGAATCTTCAAATTAATGATGTTTTATTTGGTAATTTTAGTATAAAACCCTTTGCATATACAATATTTTCCATCATTTAGAAGGTTTGGGAGTCTTGCACGCATCTGGTTTTAGGTTGTGAAGTTGGTATTAAAGAAAATAGTTATATCTTTGGGTTTAGCTTGGTTTGGGGGAATCTGAGTAATAACAATAAGCGACTTGCATTGGTTCAAGGTTGTTCGGCCATGAAATAGAATAGTAAAGGAATTTCCTTTTTTAATGATTTTTTGTGTAACAATGAAGTAAAGAGCTAGGATCAATTAAAAATTGAATTTTGATATCCCAGAATCCAATAAGAGATCCTTTTCTATTATTAAGAAGGCTTTGGGGCTAATGTAGTTCCCGATTAACACTAAATCTAACGAGGAAGGTTTGAAAAAATTTAATTGGTTTGATGACAGTCCCCTCCTAAATGTAAGTCAAATAATCCTTACAAAGTTTTAACCCACTCGCATGAGGTATTTGATCATGCCAGACAAGTTTGGCAAGTCAAAATTGGGAAAAAAATATTGGTCTAATATTACCAAGGTCTATCGGTCTAACAAAATTGAGCCAGAAAAATATTGTTTCAGATGGATGTTATTACTAAAGAAATTGATTGTCAATCCTTCTCCATTTTTTTGCTCTATATGTGGCTGTCCTGAATATATAGACCATATATTTTTTAAATGTTCGTATGCATATGTTGTTTGGTCAATGTTTATCGGTAATATTCTAGGATGTTTGACTATAGAAATAATGCGTCTCGGGTTGAAGTTTTTTGTGGATATGTCAAGGGCCTTAATGCTGAGTCAAACTTATTTTGGACTATTATGTCTACTAAAATTAGGTGGTTCTTATAAAAAAGGAGGAATGGCCACTTGTACCAAGGTAAAAGGAGAGTTCTTACTATGTCTAAATGTAGGCTCGTATTTCTTTTGATTGTTGAACAAGTGATTTTAACTTTGAGAATAACTATCTTGAAGATCATGGATGAAGGTTCTACTCCACTGTTCAAGAATGGCATTCAAGAGGCTGATTACTAATCTCAAGACTTAAGGAAAGTATATAGTAAATTCCAGAAAGAGTACATAGATTTTAAAAACAAGTACAACAAGTTGCATCAGTATGAACTTTGAAGAGATGCAACAATGAGAGACCTAGAAGTTACCCATCATAATTTAGATAAAAATAATTGGGATCACATATCACCTCCAATCAGAGCCATTCTTGAGTTTCATTCCTTCAAATTGAGCAATAATGTTACTAGCAAGAAGGAAAAATGATATGGTAGCATGAAATTTGATATGTATACAAATGTTAAAGAAGACTTATTTTGGTATGTAATTTTGATATATGGACATTAGTCCTATAGCCTAGTTGGGTTTGTTCTATTTAATGCAACCATCCTAGTTGTATATATATTGTAACCATAATCTTTTTAATTAGCAATCGAATTTCAATTAAAAAAAAGAATATGAGAAACAACAAAGATGTAAATAAACATCTTCGAGAGATAGCATCTTTTCTTTGCTAATAATTACAAACCCTCCCTAAATTTGTAAAGCCCACCAATACACAAGCTCCCACTAGATTTAGTGATCAAATCTAGATACTAGAAAACCTAGAAAGAATGAAATACAAGTTCTCAATGATGTTTGAGTCACAAGAAAAATGAGTCTAAGCCATTTTTTATCCTCAAAATTGTCTTCAAACACAAAAGGAGAGCTACATAGCTTGTCCTTGAAACACAAAGTGGCAATTTAAGTTGCTTTTAAGTTTGTATATCACTTTACAATGTGAGGAAAAAGCATATGCAACCAATTATCAAGACATTCTCTAGTCTAAATAGAAAAGCATATAGAAAACAAGTTCAATTAATAAGCACCAAAATACAATGTGGAGGGTTCATTTTAACTTATCCAAAATGAAATGTGAGATTGGTTTAAAATCATCTTTGGATATTAGATCTACTTGAAGCTCATTAGTAGTTTTATAAAAAAAATCTTTAAATCACATCTTGCAGGAACAATTAGAAAAATGACCTATATAAAATCTAATCAACTTAGAAAACAATGCATGCATGTTAGGTGAACACCCATTCATGTAAATTAGATCCGAGGCTATCCTCCTATCTCTTCTTAAAATTAAGAAAAATAATTTAAATATGAGCATTACCAATCGAACACCCTATTTTGGGTCCACATAATGTTTTTTCTCACCTATCAATAATCTCTTGTGCTATAAATTTGTGATCCCACACAAAATTAATACAATTGTATCTACCCAACATTGTATATCTACAATTCTTGCTCATTCACATGGTATAAATTAGCTATAACCTCTCAATGCTCACCCTATTTGTATACAACTGCAAGTGGTGGTGGAAGGGGAAAGAAAAAAACATGGGTTCCCCCACAATGAAGACATTTGTAGAATAGTGAGGATTGTGATGGTGGAGGAGCGAGGATGACAATTTTAAGTCAATGCTTAACAAGTTGTAGGCATCTTCAAGTTCAATATTTTAAGTAACAAGGAAGCAATTCCATCTAATAATAAGTGAACTTGTTGTGGCCTTTTCACACATCGCCCCATTGCAAATGGAGACCCCCTTTTTTCTGCTTTTTGGGGTTTTTCCTTGGAATCGCAGCTACTAATCACCATTTTTCTTTTACAATGAGAAGTTAGAGTTTTCGGGTGGTCATCAAAGTTACTTCATGACTAAAATAGTGTTTGGACATTGTTGAAGTGCTTAGAAGGCCCAGAGGACGAAGAACGCCATTGTTCTGGGCCAATTCCGACACCTCCTATTTTTGTGGGATTCTGCTTTTTTTCTTTTTCTTTCTTTGATTTTTGGCACTTTGGGACCAATCCGAGAAGCAGCTTTTTTGGCTTGCTTTTTGCTTTTTGCTTTTTTTTAGCTTTTTTGAAGGTTGACCTAGGATTGGGTCCCTCAGGTCATGGCAACAACATTCCTATCTGTATAATCAAAATTTTTGTCTCCAAGTATAAAAAGCAAGGTAAAATCTCTAGGCGAGGTTTTGTTCTAGATGTTCTAGATGAACATGAAGTGTTGAGCAAGAAATTCATCTAAGTGTCAAACATTGTCAACCCAACCTTGAAGTCCACCCAAGAGGAAATGGCAAAAATTTGGCAAAGTCCACCCTAGCTCAAGAATGGATGGCAAGCCAAAGAAAAAGTCTGCCTAGAGGAAATGCACATTGTCTAGCCAAAGATGAAGTCCAACCAAGAGGAAATGCACATGGTCTAGCACATGCTCCAACACATTGTCCAACCAGCTTCAAAGTTCGCCTTGTCCAAGAGAAGATGAAGTCCTCCCTAGATCAAGATAAGATGGCAAGGAAGTCATGAAGTCCACCTTGTCCAAGAGAAGGTAAAGTCCGCCTTGTCCAAGAGAAAGCAAAGTCCACCCTTGGCAAAGCAATCATCAAGTCTGCCATAGACAAATGGGAGATGGCAAGGAAGTCATGAAGTCTACATTACACAATGGCGTGCAAATGTTGAAGTCCGCCTAAGCAAAGGAAAACATGGTAAATGGTATGTAAACTCTGCCCAAGAAAGATGCAAGCTAAGCATGAAGTCCGTCCAACACTTGGGAAAATTTGGCATGACAATCACCAACTCTTCCTTAGCAAATGAGCAAAGTGGCACAACAACTATGAATTCCACCAAGGAAAACTCATAAAATTGGCTAAATGTTGATACCTTGGAGAATAAAATTTCAAATTTTGGTTAAGTGTCAAGGAAATTCCCTAAGTAATGAGCAACTCTGCCAACATGGCCAACCAATCATGAAGTTTTCCAAGGCTAAATTGAAGATTTCCAAGACACAACCAAGTCTGCCAAGGAGAAATGAAGGAAGATGTCTTAACAAGTCCAAAGTCTGCCCAAGAATGGCTTGTTGATCATGAAGTCTACCTAGCTAGCAAGGAAAGTGGCTTTTCAGTGATGAAATCCTCTGAGGTAAAAAATAACAGTGCCCAAGACACAATGAAATTTTCCATGAAATGACATGGAAAATGTGAAGTACACCATGCTATAAATTCAAAATGTCCAAACAATAATGAGCTCCACCTTGACACTTGGGAAAATTTCCAAGATCGTTCAAAGTCCGCCCATGATAAAAGCAAATTGTCCAACCAGCAGCCAAGTCCGCCTAAGAGGAAGTCCGCTCAAGCATAATAGAAAAATGGTATGAAATGTGCCAAAGTCCACCAAGGTTAGAAACAAACATGGTAAAATTTTCCAAGAGGAAACAAAAAAAAGGCTAAGTGTGGAATTTTCCTACAACAAAATAATCAAATTTTGACTAAGTGTTGGAAAGAAAATAGGAAGGATGAAGGGGAATAAAGAGGAAAAGTAAATAGGAAATGAATAAAATCCTTGTCCAAGGATGGAGTCTACCCTACTTAGCACAAGCCAAATTCAGAATTGAAGGAAAATCCATAGGAAAAGTTCATTCGAGCATAGAGATGGCCAAAATCTTGGCTAAGTGTTGAATGGTCCACATGAAGGTGTTACAAAATGAAATTGAATAGCCAAAGTTTGGTAAAGTATGGGAAATACTTCATAGAGAAAGTTCCAATTTCCTCCATTGTGGTGAAAGCAGAGGGGAGTTCTTCTCCAAGTACAAGGAACTTGAAGGAATTTCAAAGCAATCAAGAAAGAAAAGTTTAATAACTTTAAGTCTAGTCATCTACTCCAAGGGGAGACTTCCAGACCTCAAAGATTCAAATGCAAGTGAAAAGGATAGAGTCGTCGGCAAGGAAAGATATTGTAAGGCAAGCACGTGGAAGAAAAAGAAAGTGACCAAGGAAGGCATCCAACACGTTGAGGTGGCACCTCGTCATCTTCCAACCAATTAGATTGTTCCAAGTCAACATGTCCAGGTTCAATAAACCTGACATATCCATAGAGGCTTCTAGAAGGCTCACTCCACAATGCAAGAAGGTGACTTCAGAATAGTGGTTTATAATTTATATGAGGAAGGAAATTTTGTTTTTTTCCTTTTCCCCAAACTCAAGGGGTTCGGTCAAACCAAATGGTTCAACTAAACCTCATTATAGGTTCGACCGAACCCACAAACCCTAAATAAAAAAAATCATATTTAAATGGGTTCGGTTGAACCCATGTTCAACCAAACTCCCTTCCATATGACAAAAAAACAAAAAACTCTCATTTCAACTGTCATTTTCACTTTCTAAAATTACCACTTGCTTTCCCTGCGTGCGGCGAACCGAGACCGTGATGGCGAGTGAACTAATTTCTTCTTTATGGCGAACACAACTTCAACTTGGTCTCTCCAAACTTCATCAACCCGACTTGCATAACGAGCACCAGGTATTTGAAATTCAAATTTTTTAGAGTTAAAAATGCATTTATATGTTAAATTTTGAAACCCTAGATGCAATTTTTTTCAAATTTGTTGAATTCAAATTGGATTTGTTTGGAAGTTTTTAAAGTGATTTCAAATTTGTTGAATTCAAATTGGATTTGCTTCCCCATTTTGCATACATTTTTATGTTCTATGTGTAAATGAAATATGCCTTCCCATTTCAACAATCAAAGCAATGGATAGCCTGCTCCTAAATGGAAAGACCAAGTGAAACATATATAAGAACTTAATATCATATGGAAACAAACAATATAAAGTTATGAAGTTCAAATAGAACCACAAATTGTATCATTTGTAACATTAAAAATGTCCATCTCTACACATTTTTGGTGGTAGGTATGTATTGCACAATAAGATAAAGGTGTAAACTGATTAAGACTTGGATAGTATTTTAAAAGGAATTTTAGGTGTGGAAACACTTCCCATATTAACCTTTCAAGAGATAAATATGCAAAATAGATTTAATTTTAGTTACAAGAAAAATGTATAAATTATAAATTTATAACATAATTATGTAAATGGGAAAATCCTCTTGGAAGAAACATCCCACAACCAAAAATATGAACCAATTATATTATTTGATAATAATATCATTTACAATAAAATATTCATGTGCATACCCTTATAGTAGTATCATCAACATGTGATTCATATGGAGTAATTTCTAGTAGCATGATGATACCTATAAAATCATTATGCTTTCTCCATCTCAAGCACCCATAAATAGGAAAAATTTAAACCATAAACCAAGTGTGGTTTACCAAAGCCATGAGCCAAAATAATGACCTAAAAATGGCACCAAATTTGGCACAAATTCCAACACCATATTCCTTGACTTGGTTTATAGGATGTATTTAGCAAATGCTTTACATCTTGTCAAAAAAATTCAAATCCTCCTCATAACCGACACTCCATTTTTGACATATTCAAACCCATTATTTAAGATGATCTTGATGATTTTCATAATTCTAATCAATATTCTAGTGTAACCCCCCTTTTTTATTCTCTTATGTGTCATATAACATTTCATAAGTAATTCCCATCTTACAATTTCATACAATGCTCTTACAACTTCTTAAATATATAAAAGGGACAACCCTAGTTCAATTAGGATTATTTAATTATTATCACCTACATCCATTCATTACATGTTATTAGTTTTTAGTTGCACACATTATTAGGAAATATGCATTGTCTAAGAAATTGGGGTATATTGCATGTTTGAGAGTGTTTTCTTTGATCTTTTATCTAGTTAAATTAATATCCTTTAAAATCTTGTTTTATGGGGTTTTCATCTTAACTCTAATATGGCTAGCAAATAAAATGACGATTGAATCATTTTTTGATATAATAGCTAATGACAACCATATAAAGAGCCACATTAAAGAAGATGAAAAATAATGATCAAGACTATGATTTAGATACATATGTTGCTAAACAAGATATTTTCCTAAATTGATAATTATGTATTGATGCACCTCTCCACCCTAAATATCCTCACTCATTGGCTAGTAATTTATATAATGTATTAGGTGGATATCCTTAGGGAATTAATACTATTCATAATATTACCACTCTAATGGATTTTAATAATGTTGCACCCTCTATGCATCCATCTACCCTTCATCCTCTTATATTGATTCCTCATATCATACTATAGTTACCACTTCCATGGGATCCACCACCCATGTCCTACTTCCTTTCTCTCCACTAGTATTTTTCTTATCTCCCATCCTTTTATATATGTTCACACCATTGTTACTACTAGCACTATCCTATACAGATATGTTCTTCATACCATTCCTCCTTATCCTATGAAAATCTAACCTTATAGTGTAACTTCTCCTTCCATTACCATTTCATTACCTTTCTAGACCTTCCCCTCTTTATACATTCTCCTTTTTATCCTACACTACTCCTACCACTAATATATCCCTATACCTTGGATATACTATTGAAGAAATTTAACTGAATTTCAATATCACAAAAATTAGACCCATATTTTTAAACATAAAATGTGTATAATAAAGCACAATCCATGCTTCCTAATTCAACTTCACTAATATCTATCGAATTAACTTAGGTTCATTACAATAAGATAATCATATAGCCATAATTAGTTGTCAAGATAATGGTAAAGTTTTCAATAGCCATATTTATCCTTCCACATGCCACCATTAGACATACACATAATATTCATGAACATCCATACCTATGAGCATCCAAATACAAGAAATATAACTATATATATCATGCACATCATCAACATACACATAAAATATCACACCCATCATCAACACAACTAATAGTTCCCATATCATATTATCTATGTTCTCATACAAATGTTTCTTCAAATACATCAAAGAACTCATGAGTAAATCCACTCTATAGAGCATACACACAACTAAAAAGGTGCCCCTGGGGTATTTGTCTCCTATATCTATCCTCTTAGCCTATCCTTATCTATGGATATGTTCCACTCATATCTACCACCCTGAGGTGATCCATGTCTCAATCCTTGTCAAGGTCACTTCTCCTCTCTACCTATATCCTTTCTCAATGAGCTAGATCTATCACTGCTACTCCCCAAAACACCTACATTTAAATATTAAAAAAACGTTTAATAAATCATACAACATTGATTAAAACTAACTAAACAATGAAAGCTTTTAATATTATAACACCTTATGAATTATATTGAATGTCCCCACCTTGAAATTTATAGCCATCGATGTCAATCACTTATTCATACTATAGCTTTGTTCTCCAAAACACCTACATTTATATAAAAGTGAATTTTTAAGAAAAATAATATTTAACCTACTTTTAACTCAACAATAATGGATGTATTTCTATCATAAACTCTTCGTACTCATAATAGAATCATGGCCTAGGTAGAGTATAAAAAATGTTGTTTCCAACCTCATATGTAAATCTAGAGTTAGAGTGCCAAAATTGTTGAATTTCATCCTTTGTGCTATTAATTAGCTTCTTATCGACTCATGGAAGCCTACTGCTAAAAGCCCAAGTATGATTTTCAATAGGACTTTCTAATCATGATCTTATTGATAGTACTTTTGATAATGTTTTACGATTTAGGCTTAATTCAAGACAAGTTTACCTTAATAATTGAGCCTTTTTAATTTTTTAATTTCTTACTAATGATGTTATTACTCTATGAGCAACTCTTTTATCTTTTTCCTTACTATTATTTACAATAGAATTGAATGCATTAAAAAAAACTTTAACAACAATATTATTTCGATCAAACTTTTTGTTTACATGAATCTTTGAAATTTATTTAGTAAAGGTCTCATTTTGTACATCTTTAGTAATTGTATAAAAATTTGGAATTTTTTGGTTAATGTCTTATTGGAAAACCATTCATTGAAATTTTTTGAAGCCCACAACCGAATGGTTTGTGATGACCTCTTTCCTTCAAGAATTTCTATTATGCTCATCAATTTCAAACCATTTTGGGGTTCTTGAATGTTTTTAAATTTTAACAAACTCATTACAAAAAGATGGATTTTGAATTTCTTTTTCTTCTTCACAAAGGTTCTCTCTTCTTATGTAATTTGGAGACACATTGAGTTTCATTGGTTCATGTGAGCTATCAATTTAATCATTGTTATCAACAAGTCAATTATTGAGTGCAATTTCAATGTCATAGGGTTCATATCCACATTAGTCAAGAAATTGTTGATGTATTTCTTCTTCTTCTTCTTCTTCTATGATGCTACTCTTATCAATAGGTGTTCCATCAAATTTTACAATATTTTCACATTCATGTTCAACATTTTTATTTTTAATATTATTGTCACTTTCATTTTTAAAAAAATTCATTATATTGAACATTAAAATATCCAATTTAAATGTCATTTAAGGGTAAATAAGGACCTTCATCTTCTTTCAATATATATTTATAACAAGTATATATATTTAAGGGTAAATATATATTTTTAACATATATAATATGTATGGTTGGATTAGTGAGATATTTGTAACAAGTATGCAATGAAGTCAAACTTTATTAGATTTGATTCTTAATAAATTAGTTTTAACAAAATTCAATTTATAGCTTTATGCAATCTATAAGTTTAAATAGTTTGATGGTATCTAAACTTTATACATATAAAAATATGATAAATGTCTGATTATTTTGCTTTCCAATCTATAATTTTTTGATGTTCTTGGCTATATAATTAAAGTTCATTTATGTTAACAACTATTAGATTAAATATTTTTATCCCCAAATTTTTTTCAAATAATTTTATACTAATCTTTGTATTCTTATTCTTTCATTCATCGTTTCATTTAAAATTTGAACCATGTTTAAAAATGTTATGTTATAGATTATAGTTGTCTTCCGATTCTTTTTAAATTGTTAATGGTATGAAAATATTATTGATGAGTAGATGAATTATTACAAGTTCTATTTTAGATTTGTATTCCCTTTATCTAGATATATTATTTACGAAAGTCTCATTTCTCTTTTAGGTGTACTATATATATATATATAAACATGGAAAATGCAGATCATGTTCCACTTGTGCCAAATTCTTTGTTTGCAAATACTAGTAATGAGATTAAAAAATTGAGAGATTCATTAGCACAGGGTGCAAACCCGAGGATATATAGTGAAGCATGCATGTTAATATTGCATAGTCTAGAAAAACAGAAAGATGAACTTGAGAGGACTAGTGCATATTCCCCAAATAGAGTGACTGCTATTCTTTCCCGCATGTGGGAAGAAGTACATGGTGACATTCCCCTTAAACAAATATAGGATAGTGTCACCAAAGAAATGATAAAAGCCACTTGTTTTCCATTTTATCAAAATGTGCATAAGGTTAGGGGATACCAGGTCACTAGATGTGTCGATCATGCTATGGCCTCATTGATCTACCCATGATTTCTTGCAGCACATGGTCTATACCGAAACAATGACTAGATTCCATTGTATTTTGTTTAGTAGTTGTATGTTGAGGTCCATTTGGGCCTCAAAGTTAACTACCTAGACATTCCACTATATGCTGGTCAGGGGCGTGGTAGGATTGCTAATAGGCCCACCTATCATCAAGCAGATAGGCCACCCCCAGTGTTTAGGGTATTGGTTGGTGACAGGTTTCTTGCTTTCACCCTAGCTCTAGCCCCCATAGTAGATGAGGTTGTCATTGCTTTCCAAAAGGAAGCAATTGACACTATAGGTGACATTGCAGCAACCACCACTAGGATATATGATGATCGTGTAGGTTAGTATTTGATGTCCAGACATTCCCGATCCACACCGTTTTCAGCACAGTGGACCACCATGGATCTTTTTATAGTGGCCGACATCCCTACTCCTACACAACTTGATGCACTTACAGGAGATATATCACACATGACTCTGCATTGTTTGGCTGAGGACCTGTTGGAGGCATATGCCCACATTGCATCAGACAATGGGATGGGTATAGAGCATGTTAGAAAGCATTTGAGATGCAAAGGCCATTCAGTTCTAGGATCCCATCACTCTCAGCTGAGTACTAGTGCACATCAAGATTGACCTACAGTTCATATGGTAGCTGCACAGACTATGGGTTTTACTGATATGTTGATTGGTTCTAGTTCATCATCACCGGTGCCATCTCACCTTCATAGTCCTCTACATTCATCATTTATGGCACTACATGGGATAAATCAGATGGATGCAGATGTTGATTCGTCGCTTGATCGTTTGGTGGATATGGTGGAGGCGACTGTTTCAGAGGACTTAGGTCATCTAATATCAGATGATGGGTATGTATGTGTGCATGTGCATGTTTCAATTCTTTTTTTATTATTTATTATTTTTATTTTTAACTAGATATTCATGCAATTTGATATATATATGTGTATATATATTGTTATAGGTGGACATACCTCATCACTCCTAGACTTGGTCCAGATCGTGTGCATGATCGATGTGACTCTGTGGATGAATCTACTATCAGTGGACATGTGAGTTTTACATTTTTATATAATCACATGTGTATATCTGCATGCAATATATTTATGTATGCATATATCTAGATTGATATTTAAAAATACAAGTTCATTTAAAAATAACTTTCATAAAATTTATTTAATATAAATTATATGTATTTAATACATCTTGTACATAATTTTATTTGCAGGGCTCAGCACATCCATCAAAGCATAAGTGTTCTCATTCAGATGGCCATTCATCTACGAGTAGACATTCATATTAGGCCATGCACTCTAGATTTATGATCTTGACCACATGTATTTGATTATATGATGATCTTTAATAGTATTTGATATTTTATGATCTCTAACTTACATTTGCTTATGTGATATACATACATTTGCTTATTTGTTGATCTTTAGTATTCGACATTTGATGATCTTTAATTTACATTTTGCTTTTATGATATGTACATATATTTTCTTATATGATATATACATACATTTGCCTCTTTTCTTATAATATGTGTTATGTTTATATGTATTGAATCCCTTTACATGTATGTACATGTGTTTGCTTATGGTTTAAACATGTTTACACATAATATATGTATGCATTTGCTTTAAATATTCAATATACATACATGTTTTCTTATTTTATGATCTCTTACAACTTACATTTCCTTATATTCAATATACATTTGATCTCTAGTAGAATTTTAGGGAAATCAATGCCATTTTATAATTAAGTTCATTCATGTTGATCACAATAAATATTTTTTTTAAAATGACTTAAGCAACATGAACCATTGAGTTGAGAACAAGATATAATCTTTTTGACAAGTAACTTGAAATTCAATTCAAATATAATTTTAAGAAAATTCAATTCAAATTATATCGAGCTATTATACATTTTTGACAAGTAACTTGACATTCAATTCAAATATAATTAAGAAAATTTAATTCAAATTATACCTCTATTATACATTTTCAACAACTAACTTGAAATTCAATTCAAATATAATTAAGAAAATTCAATTCAAATTATACCTCTAATATACATTTTTGACACTTTAACAAAATTCTAAAATTACTAGATATGTTGTGCATACCTATGAATTAAATATGTTCAACAAACTCCACAATGAAATAACTTGTTTTTTTACTACTTGATTCATTTAAACTAGGATCTAGTTATTCCATGTACACTTAAATAATTTTGATTCACTTGGAGCAAAGATTTTGGAGAAGTTTTTGCTCATTTATCAAGGAGGCAAATATTGGAGCTCGACAACTTTTCATTTTTATCAATCAAGGCAAAATTTGGAGGATAATTTAACTAAGTTGGTAGAGGACTTGTTTAGAGTCATCTTTAAGTTGAAGAAGAAAATGGGACAACAAAGAAAAAGAAAAAATGCATCTCAATGAAAATTGTCAAAAGAAGAACAAAAGATGCATGACCAAAACTTGGAAAATTATCATAGAAAGAAACAAGGTACATGCTTATTTCTTCTCTCTCTCACTCTCAAGTGTGTTTTTAGGACTTTTACTTTGAAGGTTTCTAACCATCATTGCACTTGAATGGCTATAAATACTTTGAAATGTCCTCAAGTCATCTTGGTCATGCAAGTTGCAATGTTTATATGATCATTGACTCCAATTCCTTAAGCCAATTCTTTTTGTTTCAATATTTGTGTTTTGTGTCTTTGGTCTTTTATTTTCATCACTTCAATGTTCTCAAATTATTTTTATGTTTTATGCTCTAGGGATTCCTCAAGCTGGAGTCGAGCCAAATCTAGATATTGGATCAAACGAATCCGTTGAAGAACACATGGACCTTGAAGTTAGGGAGGAGACCCAAGTTCAAAAAATGCTTGTTGGAGAGGGGTCAAGATCACTTCCTTCTACTGGTATGGATGAGCATGTAAAACTAGCACAAACTTCTCTCACTTATAGCTCATCATGTTTTATCAATTTGTTTGCTTGCATACATAAACTTCACTTATATTTAACATCATCTCTCACTTTTGTTTGAAAAATATTTTTTGACACACATGTGTAGGAAGGGCTCAACAAGCAGGAAGTTTTCATGCTCAAGTTGAGCCAAATCATGTTTTATCAGTTTTTTTGCTTGTATACATAAACTTCACTTATATTTAACATCATCTCTCACTTTTGTTTGAAAAATATTTTGTGACACACATGTGTAGGAAGGGCTCAACAAGCAGGAAGTTTTCATGCTCAAGTCGAGCCAAATCTAGACATTGGATCAAATGATTCCACTCAAGAATGCATGGTCCTTGAAGATAGGGAGGAGGCATAAGTTCAAACAATGCATGTTGGAGAGGGGTCAGGATCACTTCCTCCTACTGGTATGGATGAGCATATAAAACTAGCTGAAAAGGTGGGGAAACAAATTTCTCATAGAAATTTAGATCATTTACTTGAATTGGATAGGGAGAAACTGAAATATTATGTGAACCAGCCTTATAATAAGAGAAAGAGGTCAATGACTAAATCTGTAAATGGAATGATCAATCATCATTTCAATCATCTTGATACACTTGAAAAAACCCAATTGTTATCACATTTACTTCTTCGTGATGAGCTCAAAGAGTCATTACAATTGTTGGGTGTTCATTTAGCATCAAATAAGAAGAAACACATGGGATTACAAAAGGATATTGCTCAAAATGTTAAAAGGGGTTTAGATTCCATTGGGAAAGGATCTCGATCAATGGATAAGGCCACTACAAGAAGGGTGATGTTGACATGTATTGTACATCAAGATATAGCAAGAAAAAGAAAAATGTCTACACTTTCAACTGAAATTGGTTATAGTAGAACCACATTGATAAAATATGAGAAAAAGAGAAAGTTTTTGGATGAGAGTTTAGAAGGAAATTGGGCAATTATGTGTAGAGCTCCCCATTCTGACAGGATTGAATATGTTGTTAGGAACTTGGTCTCAGGTTTTTGGCATGATCAGACTCGTCCATCATCAAATACTAGAGATGTTACGAGACATAGGATTGGACCTAGTATTTATGAAAATCATATCAAACATTGGCTAGACATAACACAATTTGAGATGTATATGAACTTTTGTAATGCATATCCTCATATAAAGATTGGGCAAACAATGTTTCAAATGTTAAAGCCATATTTTGTGAAGATAAACAAGTTTTTTGAAACTTGTTGTTGTCGTTATCATATTGAATTTGATCTCTACTATCAGGTGTTTCAAAAGATGAGAGAAGAAAGATGTGGGTTTCAAAATGCACCTCCTAAACAGGCATGTTTGTTCATAACGTCTATATTATGTGATCATGAAAATGGACCTCAAATAAATTGCATAAAAGGAATTTGTGAGACATGTGAAAATTTGGCTAAATTTCCTTCAAGAATTGAGGATACTAACCTAACAAAGACATCAAATTGCAAGAGGTAATTACTATTTTTAGAGAGTTTATTTGTTTCAATTTCTCATAGATCAAGTTATTTGGATTATCTTTGATGTAATGTTTCATTGATCAAGTGTGGTTTATTAGTTATTCACATATTTTACTGACACAAGTACAAGTATGTAAAGTTGCAAACAAATTTTGGGAAAGAATCCACAAGGTTGAACTATGTAGAAGAGGAGATTCCCATTGGAAAATTTATGGAAGATTTTCAAAAATTGATACGACCATACATACATCGTTCATTTTTTGCTAAGTGGCAAGCACAACAATTCCAAACATTGAGAGATGCTTTCCCACATGGAATAGTTCTATCAATAGTTGACTTTGCAGAAAATTACTCCTTTGTACATCAAAAGGAGATTCAATCAGAGTATTACTTTTCAAAGCAGATCACTATTATGGTTCATGTGTATTATCGGCATGCACAATCAAAATTGGATGGTGTTGACAGTACAGATGAAGAACGAGTCATTAAGAAAGAATATCACTTTTAAATTAGTGATGATAAAGAGAATGACACACTTTTTGTCCAACATTGCTTTACAATATTTTTTGAGAATTTAAGAAGTAGGGGTGTAAAATTTGAAAATCATTTTGTATGGTCAGATGGATGTGTAGCACAACTCAAATCTTCACAGCCATTCTATGCACTTTGTAGATATCATAAAATATACAAAATACCACATGTTTGGAGTTTTTTTGAGAGTGGGCATGGAAAGGGTGAGCATGATGGAGCAGGAGCTTGCATCAAACGAGCTTTAAGAAAGCATCAAATGAGTTATCCAGAAGATCGTGTAGACAATGCACATGATGTTGTTGAATGGTGCAAGAAACACTTTGCATCAAATGTGGTCGGCACATCTTCAAGAACAAACTGACACATTCCACATAGAGTGTTTTGGGAGATATCGGGTATGCATAAATTACATTAAATCAAAAATTTGAATTTATTTAAATTAAAAATATATATATATACATATTTGTTCACATAAGTTTTTTGTTGTACATATGTATCTAGGTGTGGATAGAAGATCGATGCATGGATGCAAGAGGGTAGAAAAAACAAGATCTTTGCATTGTGTCAGGAGTTCAGATAGTCGCCATGGATGGATATTAGACACAAAGGATTACTCTTGTTTTTGCACTGAGTGCATTGAGGGAAACTCTGATTATGCATGCAACAATCAAGAACTTGGATATGTTGGTTAATGGGATACGATGCCACTAGTTGTTTCAGAAACATATGATGAAAACGAGGAAGAAAGATTTGAAGACATTCCTTTGATTTCAATTGATTATGACCATATTTCAGGATTGGTTAGAAAAGTTACACATGTGTAAGTTTTCAATAATTTAAATATTATATATATCTAGTTAATGATCTTTAGAGACATTTCTAATTTTTTTATAATTTTTTTGTGTAAATTTGGTGTACAGGAGATGTTTTTGCAGTCATAGCAGAGCTTGGAAACATCAAAGGTGTTAGCTATTATTTATTGTGTCGCACATAAGAGAGGAATAAGCTAACAAAACTTGAAACAAGTGATGGAGTGTCATTTCCCACTAGTGAGTTTGAATTTTAAATTTTATATACATTGTATTCACATGTGCACATTACATTATAAACATTAAATATATATTGTACAAACCTTGAGAATGAAAATGTTGCACACGTACATATGTCTTACCTTAGGTTCATGTTTACCATGCAGGTTCTGTTGTAGTGCAAGGGACATATGTAAAACAAGTCAAAGTTGTTCAGCATGGGATTCATTTTGTTGACTATCAACCTAATAACAAGGTATATCAATATAGTCGCTGAATAATTGCTACCACTCTACATCTTCATGAAGTTCCACATGCACGTGGCCGAAGAAAATGGAGACTAGATAGTGATGATCATCAAAAAATTCTACATGTTATTGAAGAGCGGGCTAAACCAGAATCTTTGACTTAGATTATATCCATGGATTTCAAGTTCACTTGTAACCCTATACATGTTCAAATGAGAACTTATAGTAACTTGTACATATATGTAAATCATTTTGTGTAAATTACAATTATATGTACATATTTGTTCCATGGAAAATTCTTAAGTTCACAATTTTTTGATAGCATCATCTCTCACTTTTTTTGGTTGCATGTAAACACATATATATGCTTTCAATCCTTATTTGAAACGTAGTGAATTTTTTTTAAATCATTTTTCCTAAATTACAATTCTATGTACATATTTGTTCCATGGAAAATTCTTAAGTTCAAGAATCTTTGATAGCATCATCTCTCACTTTTTTTGGCTGCATGTAAACCCACATATATGCTTTCAATCCTTATTTGAAATGTAGGGAAGTTTTCTAAAATCATTTTCCTAAATTAAAATTATATACAACTTATATTTGTTTCATGGAATTCTTAAGTTCAAGAATCTTATATACACTTATATACAACTTCTATAATTTGTTCCATCGAATTGTTCCATGGGAAACTATGTAGATTTTAAAATTAAGTATTATCTAATTATAAAATGATTGTACACATATATAAAACATAAATCAATGCAAATAAAAAATAAACCCTAACCCTTTAACCCTTAACCCTATAACCCTAAACCCTTTGTAC